>JAECUM010009689.1:0-42812 GCA_016617855.1 Megalonaias nervosa | reverse complement strand
GTTTTAAGTATGGATGTAATCCATCTTGTGTTGATCTGATTCTTTCAAATAAACATGGCCAATGCATAAATGCTTTAAATGTGACTACTAATATCAGTGATTCTCATCATTTTGTATTTACTCATTTAAGAGACATTGTGCATTCTTCATCCAAGAGCATATCATCATATAGAAGTTTCAAACATTTGGTGTGATCGACTATGTCAATGATTTACAAAATGATCTATTTACTGCCCTGTATTCCAGTATTCACTCAGAATATCTCAACTCTGACAATGTTGCTTGAAAAACTTCTGTTCACTGTTATAGACAAACATGCTCCAATAAAACATACATACCAACATAAAGATCATTACCTTTAATGAACAGAGAACTAAAGAAAGCAATGTATACTAAGCATCTGTTGTTTCAAATATACACTCAGTACAGATCATTAAATTTGCATGGGAAATCTATTGGAAGCAAAGAAATTTAGAATAATTGTGCAGGGGGCATAAATCTAGGAACGTCTGGTCAACTTTTACGCCATATGTTTTCAATAAATGTTCGGTTGGTTATGATAAGATCATTCTCACCTAAGGTATAAAAAGTGTAAATAACGACAGAGAAATATGTGAAATCTTCAATAATTTTTTTATAAATGTGACATTAGAAATTGGTAAGGATGTTCCTTTTGACCCTCTAACCAACGAGTATCAAGGCTATTAATGTCAACAGTAACATGGATACAACTTTTGAATTTAAGCAGGTTAACTGTGACGAGGTGTATAAGTGTATAAGATGATAATGAGTTAAAATTTTAAAAAAGCTACAGGAAGGGATACATAAAATATTATTCCTGATTGTCTGAACAAAGCTCAAGTAATTACTATTTTTAAAAAGAACAATCTTCTTGATAAACGTAATTATAAACCTGTCAGCATTTTGTCCATAATACCGAAACTGTTTGAGATACCAATTGAGACCCAGTTATCATCATTTTAAGCATAGTCGAACATTCTGATTGACTGGTTCACTGTTAACAGAATGAAAGCCAGCCCTGAAAAGTTTCAAGCACTAGTTGTGGGTTATAAGACATTTAATATGAAGCCTGTAAGAAACATAAACAGTGCATTCATAAATTGTGATGATATTCTTCAACTATTTGGAATTTACATTGACATTGACTGTTGACCACAATTTGACACACATGTAACAAATCTCTGTAGGAAAGCTTCAAGGCATCTGTCTTGAGCTAACTAGACTCAACACACTGACAATCGTACGTATATTGATCCTCTCTAATTTCAATATCAGTCCCATAGCCTGGCATTTACCCAGTGACATAAACACGGCTAAACTTGAAGAAATACAAGAGTGTGCTCCAAGATTTGTGGATGACGTTTTCACAAGCAGCTATCATAAACTGTTACTGCTAACTATAAATGAATGTAGCCTTCGGGTTGTGGCTCTAGTGACGTTCAAAATGCTGAGCAAAAATGCTCCCAAATGTTTGGACTAATTTTTATGTTTAAACACAGTAAATATAGTTTTAGTTATTTGCATTCTACAAATTAAAAACTCTTTGAGAAACATCAATGAAGAAAAAATGCTTAAAGTCATGGGTCAATATTTTAAATTTTCATGTAATGCTTTCCTTTCTGTTCCTATACTTTCAACCAGATTTTAATGAATGAAAGAATCTTAGGTTAAACATATACCACCACTTACGCATAATGTTTTTTGTATCCAGTCTCCATGAGCAACTACAGTGGCCGATATCTTGAAGCTATCTTTCGCCTTAGTGTTGGTATTGTAACTAAAGAGCCAACTTAGAGAAAACTTCATGGAACTGAACAGAAATTCTATAGTTACCCGAAGGCTTATCATATTCCAAATGCTGGACTCGAATTTGGTGGCCAATATTATATGTCAGTTATTAAAATGTAAATTACAAATTGTCTGAAAACATACTAATTTGTATTGAATATACTTCTGTCTGCATACCACAGCTAAGATGGTATGAAGGTCAATGATCATTTTAACTCATCCTTTTCCCCATTTTGTCCTCTTGCTTTAATGCCTTTGAGATAAGGCCATGAATATTTATATCAAAACGTGATATGTGTTACAGTCAAAGTCATTTTGCAAGGTCTAGATCAAATGTTCTAATCACTTTTTATCTGTTCTCTAACTATAGAGCTGTTTGTGATAGAGGAATAAAGCTAAGTAATGAAAATATTGTCAATATAAATGCTATCACAATCAGAATCACATTTTTATGGTCAAGGTCTGCTATTAATCTATTTTTCTCTGCAATGCAATTTGAAAACTAAAGGATACATTTAGGCAAGTTTGGGTTTCTTAGAATCATACCTGTAGGTAATACTAAAGGGTATTGCAGACACTAGCCAAATCTTGGCTAAGCATAGATGTACATTATGAAAAAAGAGAAAGCAAGCGAGGTGAAAAGCCAAATTGGGTCAATCATACAGTTACATAGATTTGGGTTTCTAACAGCATGGATGTAAGTTATGCGAAATGGCATAGCAGACACTAGCCATATTTTGTCTAAGAATACATTTAGCAAAAATTTGGTGTCCTCCTAAGAGGTACAATTAATATTTGCAAAGAGCAACTATAAAATAAGTAGCTAAATTTGGCTAACTATAAAGTGCTTGTGAACGAGCCACACATTGTTTGTTAGCGAGCCACACTGAAAATACTTAGCCAAAATTTAGCTTATTTCAGGTCTGCCTGGTTCCACCAGCAGACAGCAAGATTATTATATAGTTATATATAGGTATTTGACATTGGTCCAAAGGACTACACAATTCTTATTATATGTATTTAGCAAAATTAGAGTAAGATATTTTAGCCCAAAGCAGAGGCGTGATTTCATCAAATGGAAAAACTCAGTTGAAATCGGTAGCTGTTTCACTCTTTTGGAAACATTACGCTAGACAACAGGCCAGTAGCAGCGAAGTAATTACCATGTTTCATCCATTACGCTAGATAGACTAACTTTAACATTAAAAGTATATTAAATGAACTTAAGTAACATAATCTCCAACCAAGGTGAGATGGACAGGTGTTTAATAGATACACAAGCAGACGGAAGAACAATGTAACACTATTTTCCCCATTCAAACTTGTTGTGTATACACCATATGTACTGGATTATATATATGAATATATATGAACTCGGAAGACCTGAAACTATTTCAGTTTCATACTTTGCTGAGTTTGGAAGACTGCGGTAGGTACCTGGAATACACAAGGACTAATTTAACTTACTGTCACCTCAAATCAATTGGGCTAATTTTGTTTTACTAAATATTAAATATTCAAGTGCATATAATAATTATCATCATCGTCGTCATTATTATTTTCATCGTCATCAGCATTACATTCAGAATTATAAAATTATTATCAAATGTACTTCAAATTCTATTGTTTCACTAATTAATAAATGAATTAAGGCTTCAAGTTTTATTTGTAAATACTTCTGCGGGGTGCCATTTTGCATTTATTGGACTATTAAAAGATCCACATGGTACAGAGGCAACTGGAGTGCCATCCCAAAAGACACACTGTGACTACAGACCGCTCGTGATCTGAACTGAATTTTATCCTCCATCCGTCTAATCGCGAATCTGGCAGGCTAACTATCGTAACATTGGATACAAACGTAACGTATGTACTCACCTATTTCAGACCTTTTTTAACACACAATTCTTGTTGACACCACTGTACAAAAAGAGAACAATTCTTTGCACAGAGAGAGACAAATATACAGAGAAAGAGACAGACATATAGACAGAGAGAGAAAGTGACAAAGAGAGATTACCATATTTATTCCACACGGGGTTTCAGTATCTGCACTAAAATATATATTCATGCATATTAATGTTCTAGGATCCGTGCAATACATGAAACGAGAAATCATTCCAGGTTCCCGCTTGAAAATAAAAACAAAGACGTGTACCTCGAGGTGTATGGGGTTACTTAATCAACGAACCTCACTAGGCAAATCCGTTTAATGTGGTATTCGTGGCATGCGATCATACAGCTCAGCTTTAGAAAAGAACTATTACACGGTGGTCGCCCACTATAATTCCCCTCATTTTTCTGTAATTATGCTCGTGAATCTAATGAAACTTTATGAAATTAGTTTTCTTAACAATACTAGGAGGCATTTTATATCTTTCAATTCTTTGTTCTGTCTAATGATAACCAATAACAATATAGACTAACACAATGGGCGTTTTGGGTGTGCATTTCAATCCAACACGATATGACACAACACTGCCCAGGCAGCTGCCAGTCTAACTTATAGGATCGTTCCGAACACCTCTGTATATTTCATAAAGATCCTATGTTTGAATACCTAATAATGAAAATGACTATCTTGTTCTCGCTAGGGTAACTACAAGCAAGACCACATATTCAGGCACATACCGTTACATAGACATGCGTTTCTTAATTTGCAAACATATGCCCGAGACAATCTTTGACAAGTTCGACAACAGGAAAACGAAGTATAGAAATGATGCTAAATAGCACCAATGCCATCATGAAACTAATCTTTGTAAAAAAAAACACAACAGTAGTCAAGAACGAGAACCCTACAGTTGTCAAACTAAACTTTACAGCATTCATGTTTCTCACGACAATAATGTAAAAAGGGAACACATATGTCTTTACCGCACTGGAACTCAATTACTCTAATGCGGACGCAATGCAACTATCTTAATTAGGTCTAGGAAAATGTTCTATATTTGTTTAAGGAATAGACACGAAGAAACAATTCTCAAAAGATTCTATAAGTTAATAAGGGAACTGACTTATGAATACGTATGAAGCAGTAGCTAGTGTCATCTGTAAATTCAAATTTCCAACAAATATCTGTATTATTTCAAAGAACGGTGACAGAAAAGTGTTGTCTGACATTAACTCCTTGAAAATTGAATTTTAAACAACACCCATTCAGTATTTTAGCCTAACTTAGAGAAACAAATTTTATATATCACGTGGTAATGAGTAATACGAATAGGTGGATTCATTATAAATTTACTAAAACTAAATTGACACCAATAGAAAAGATTTATTCAAGCCCTAGCGGACCAGAAGTATTGATAGAGGATCTTCAGTATGTTAATCATGCCGGGAACCATTTTGAATTGTCTTCGCATAGTGAAGCGCGTGACCACTATGCAAGGAAGATAATATATTGATTTTCCTTACGTTTCTTTACCAGAAGTAGCCATTGTAAGCCATTTCATCATATTGTATGAAAATAATTTCAAATTCGCCATATTAACCATTGTCAATGATTTTAAATAAGCATATAGTTTCTAATTCATGATCTTGGTGTGCAGATTGTATGGCTCCAGATTCTTTCCTATGTGTAATATTCAATCTAACCTTTTGAGGAAGAACAAATGATGATATGGATAATGTTGTATTAAGTATCTGGAATTCAAATGGTATTCTAAATTTATTTCCGTATACAGTGTTCAATACGTTAGCCGTTTCTGTTCCTAAATGTCTTAGGACTCCAATAATTATTCTATCCTATATTTAGTTTCTTCTTACAGGAATTGGTAATCTCAAATCATTAAATGCCATGAATATATTGGAGTAATTCAGTTACAGAATCATCACTTATGTAATAAATAATTATGTTCATATTAGGCACTGTTCCAAAATTGTGCACAATTGCATTGTTAGCCTCTCTTTTAACATTTATATTGAAGCAAACATTAACTGTCACAATTAAGACATTTGGTTCTAACCTTAGTATTTCCACTTGAAATAATGTTTACATTTTTATACTATGCGTGTGGTTTTGCCTACAATGCAACGATTAATCAGATTACTATATTTAGCGCCATCTGATTATTATAGGTGTTTGTGAAGAAGTATGTCTTTTCCACATGTTTTCATCTGTAAAGTTTTAATTAGCCAGACTTCAGAGCGTGTTTTCTCTATAATTTCAGATACCCAATACCCAAAATGAATACTAACAGTCATTATAGCGGCAATAAGAATATACTCATAAGTTATTTGCCCGTCAGAAGGCTGGTAAAAATCAGCATGTCAGGTTGTTTATTTTTCTCTGAAACATCATCAAGGTTAGTTGAATAATAAGAAAATAAATTTATTAAATCATGTATATTGCTAGTTACCAAATCTGGTCCACCTATTCGTTCAATTCAGTAATCGAACGACTTTGTTCTGTTTAGCGAGATTCAATTTTTATGGTAATGGTTATTTATTTATTTTTTTTGCCTTACGGTTTTTCTGAATTTTATTTACAATTCCTCTATTGTTTGACTATTAAGTTAAACGTAAAGGCACTAAGCAAGTCCATATTAAACTGTGTTGATTAATTTACTAAATTTCATAAATTCTGGTGTAGACTCCAATGGGTTCTTTTGCGCAGGGCCGTAGAGAGCGATCACGGGCCCTGGAGTAAGAAACACCCGGGCCTCTCCTAGATCTTGTTCAAACAAAATTTTTCTTTTATAAAATTTAAAAGTGTTGTTTATTCCGGGCCTCCTTACGGGCCAGGGCCCAGGGGATATATTCCCGTCCCCCCCCCCCCCCATGTTGGCCCCGCTTTTGCGAGATCAGTTTTGAAAGGATATGTTCACGGTTGTAATGTGGTTTTGCTTTTTTTTATTCACTAAAGTCTTTATTTATTTATTCCCCCCCCCCCTTATCTTACTTATGAAATTTTCTTTGTAACGCACCAATATTATTAAATACCTCTATACATGTATTACCCATGGTATCTGTTTTTAAATCTCTAATATTAGCAGTGAGTACATTTTCAAGAGTTAATCAGGTTATGATCTATTAGCTCATTAATCTTGTCACAGAAGTCAGTAAAATCAAAAGATGTTGTTATAGATAAAACCATGCTTTTATTCATGTTTAGTTTGCATGGTTTTCGTCTTTCCTTTTGGATATTTCTAGAAAATCATTTCTTTTATTTGCAATTACAATAAACTATTATTGTCATCGGAAAGTGTATATTGCAACTGTGACAATCTAGTATCGTTAGCGGTGATTGTGTCTTCCAGATTCGGCATTAAACTTTAAAGCCACTAAATAACCTGTTAATCATTTCATCGTTCTATCCTTTTAATTCAGCCAGAGGAGGTCCTAAGGCATATATCTAAATGTTTATCTTTCGTTGAAAGGGTTGTAAAAAGTTCTGCCTGTCTGGCATTTATTCAGGTCTTTCTCTTTAACACCACGCCAGATATGTGTAGCAATATATAAGGTAATGAAATGGTACATAAATCAAGAAGGTTTGAAATATTCTTCCTGTTTTGTTTTATTATTCCCAGATATAGTTCTTAATTTTCATTTGAAGGTTTTCATTAAAAACTTGTTCTCCCCAGACTTATTGAGCTTTGCAATTATTATCCTCGAAAGTTCTACGTATTTCAGTGTCAGTTATTCTTTTGTACAGAAAATATTACCAATTGCATCCGATTTTTGTAGGGATTTCATAAATATATTCGTACTCCGGGGCTTTTGGGGTTTAGATCATGTTTTGTCTATTTTCTCAGCGATTTAAAAGACACCAGGACCTCTTAAAGATGTTTTCCTATCCTATTACTCATTTAACGTGATATAATCAAGTTACGGTCCTGCATCTGAGAGCTCTTTCCCCTCTTCAACTCATTTATGGTTCGTTGTTGCACTTCTTTGCATGGACTATTTAAGGCATGCGAAAATCTTGCGAAATATTTTAACAGGCAAAAACATTAAGAAATAAGAGAAGCAGCAGTTGAAGAAAGATTGTGTGTCATTAATTTGCTCGATAAAAATGGAATAACATTTCGTGTTAAAAAATCAGCAAACTGTGCGTTTCAGTAGTTGACACTATAAATCTCTCATTATGGAATCATCGCAATACATTGCTGTGGTCAGTTATTCACACTATGTAGCAAATTGTTTTTGACCTTATTTTGTGATAGTTCAGATCGATCATGAAGTTGGTTGGGATGTAGAGTTGGAAGAAGTCATTAGTCTTGCTTTAGACAAATTTAACGAGGTGCAAAATATTTTATCGCCGAAATCCTGAAAGAACAAATGCCAGAAGGCACGGACTAAAATGATCATCACGATTCCAAACAATCAATCCCTAAATGGCCACATACAAAGTATAAATGTATTCAGGATATTAATTTAATGCTCAGCATCACGTCCTAGGTTGCAGTCGAGTACACTATCGTGGGAAACAGCTGATCCGTTGGCGACAATAGTTTCTTTCAAAGTGGATTTTAACATCGATGCTTACGATGAATCTGTACACAATGATGACCTTCTACGATAATTTGTACATGCTTATTATGTCCCTGTCAGCAAGTCGTGTTTTGTCCTTGTCACTATTAGCAAAAAAGGAGATCTTGGACAAAATATTTTACTGTCGAAAGGAATGGGCTTTCTTATACTACATTTTCGAAAACAAGCATCCAGTGAAATGTAAACACAGATCTATGATGTGTACGATGAAGTTGTTCCAGAAGGAATTTATTGTTTAGTACAAATTTTAAATCAACTTTTTTGTACGATTGAACTCATTGTAAAACCAGACGGTGATTCAAGGTTTTGATGCCTTAAACCATGTAGCTTTGACGAAAGAACAATAATGTATATTGAACATGATTCGGCACAAACAATTTCCTAACAAGCCTTCATGAAAGGAGGGGTCACCGAGACACTCCTATAAACTCGCTTTGCACTTCTGGAAAAGACCTTGTTTCGTCCTCTACGTCACGCCAAGGACGAGGCAGGAAGAGATGTCGCAAATCACTGAGACTTCATAAACACGTTCCGAAAAACAATAAGAAAAGAAGAACTGGAGTTGACGGAGAATTGGACGCTCTTGAGTACTGATAAAAAAGGAAAACAATGACGAACCTATATGTTATTAATATTTCAAGACATAACTCGATATATTTGTCATGCCAACGACCATTATTCCTGTGTTCTCTTTCACCTCTTCAGCACCCATAGTTTTTGAACTCTATGGACAATCGAAGCTCAGACTGGATAGTTCCAAGTCAGGGGAAAATGCCAGAGTAGTTCGCGTCAACTGACATTCTTTCGTGGTTCAATGAGGTGGATGTGTATATAAGAAACAAATTAAGCATCGGTAGCACTTACGCTTACCATTAATGAACTAAACCGCAAAAACACTTGCCGTACGGAAAAAAAGTCCAAAACACACATCTGGATACCCGAATGGTATTGCACCCTGACATTAAAGTATTCCTGGAACTATTTATCTCAGTAAGTATTTTCGTATTCATATATATTGATAAAATCAGAATTCAACTATTTAGAAAGAGAAAAGTAAAGCTTCACACAGTGTTATTAGATATTATTTTTACTTAATCGACTGTGAATAATTAGTTCATATATAATTCGCGGGTTCGCAAAATCATGCACAGTGTATGTGTGACCACGGTAAAAGTGTCAGTACTAGAATATTTGTTCCAGACCAAACTTATGCTATGTCCTTAAAAATTACTACTAGATCCAACTGTAAACCAAACCAATCACCACATCGCAATTTCAACGTGAAAGTGAGAATTTCGCACTGAAAATACAAACGTCACTGAAGTTTCCGGAACACAAGGATTTCCAAAATTCAATACGCTCAACTGAAAGCTTAAATGGACGATCTTGGTGGGTTTTGATGGTTGGACAGTAGGCCTGAGCTACAACATAAACAACTCGTAATAATATTTTAACTCATGTTGTAAATGGGAACTAAGCATTAGCATTCCTTGCCCAAAACTCGTTGTATTACATATCTTCAGCTCACTGAATAAACAAGTTCTGAATAGTTATGCAGTGGGTAATCACAGCTTAAACTTTGACAGTACTCCCCGAGGTGGGAGTTATTGGATAATTCGAAAATATACCCTTCAATTGTTTAGGGTGATATTGTATCTGATTCTGAATTTGTACTTTTAATGCTGTCTATAAATGTAAATGTTTTCTTTTAATTGTGTCAGTATTTTCATATTCCTATATTTTGATCGAAACTACATATAATTATTTTGAAAAAAAAATTACAGGTTTAAAAGTGTTATTAGATATTTCTGGATTATGTTATTTTATATAGATAATTCATAATTACCTCGCACGTTGATGAAACCAAGAGTAGCTCAAGTGCATCCAATTTAGCACCGTCACCAACAGACAAATTCTTTCCAGACGTAAAGTCTGTTCTTTTTTGGAATAAAGTATATTATATCTAATTAAAACCCAAATCTATCAGTATAACACACTGCTTTAAAACCTGGGAATGAGACTCTCGTATTTGAAATAGAAACGTCGCTTTAAAGAAATCAATGCTATCAAGAAATTTAGAAATTCCAAAAGTTATACAAGCTCCACTGGATGTTCTGGGTGGATTCCTGGACCAATAGATGTATTTTTGTTCAGAAAGTGGTCTTAAGCTATAAAACGCTTACTCGTAATATTACGTCAACTCTATTGTAGGAAACCTTAGCTTTAACATTTCGGTCTCAATAATCTTTCTTAGTTACTTTTAGTTCATTGAACAATGTTTTTATTCTCAGAGAAGAAGGCAGATATAACTACATAGTCAACAGATATATTTATAGGTATATGTGTGTGCTTGTAGCAGGATGAGCAGATGGGTTGATATATAGATGGACTGAAGATAGGACAGAGGGAGAGATTTCCTTTCGATCTAACGCTAACTTTGAAATTAACTGTATATTTTATATATATTACCATTTATTCTACTATTTAAGTCTCGTGAGCATACATAAATATTTTCATTCGATACCATTTCATATGTTACCATATCTATGTTAGCTTATATTTTACCATTTGATATGTGAGAAAGCTTGCCAGTAGCTTCTCGTGCGTCGGTGGTTCTTTTCGGGGATTTCCCGGTTTCTTCCTCCACCATTAATACTGGCCGCCATGTATAGCCTATTGTGTGCTGAAAAATGGCGTTAAGCACAACAACAACAACAAAATCATATGGTACCATATCTATGTTAGCTAATATTTTACCATTTGAGGTTCGTGAATATACATTTTTGTTCTCATCCGATACCATTTCACATATTGCTGTGAAAGGTATAACCTTAGATTAGAAAATGCCTGGAGCTATTTTCACTAACTGTAATTAAAGTCTCATGGCGTTGCTCAATATGATTTTAATAGATTTCACAAGTAGATCGGGCCAACAAAACTTAATACGTGGATGGAACATGCTAGCCCTAAATTATATTATTATGTCCAACGAAACGAATATATAAGCTCCACTCTAATAATTAAGTCAAACAGTGCTTCCATAGGTGCCTTCCCATCTTTGAGTTAACAATGAAGAATAGTATATTTATTTTTGTTTTCAGTCTCTCAATATATATTCCAACTGGTAGATATAAATCTAATTATTGGTGAAACTTTCTCTGTCTCTGTCTGTCTGTCTATCTGATTAACTATGTCTCTCTCTCTCTCTCTCTCTCTCTCTCTCTCTCTCTCTCTCTCTCTCTCTCTCTCTCTCTCTCTCTCTCTCTTTCTCTATATATATATATATATATATATATATATATATATATATATATATATATAATCTTAAAACCATATTTTCCTACTTCTAAATATCATGTTCGAAAATCAAATTTTTAAGACTTGTAAATAACATTGAGACTGATAACAGATATAGACTAGCTATCCTGAGGAAAGGTTTACCCAACGTTGTTAAAAGGGCGGTTTAAGCGTTATATACTAAGTGTACGTTAGATTTAATCTAATCATATAGGTGCATTAGAAACAGTGAGAGAATCGTATTCAGTCCCACAGTCTGAGAAAACATTTGAAGACAAGAAACAGCAACGAAAAATCGAATTTAAAAGGGCACATATAGGTTAAAGCGAGTATTTGAACGGAGGTATTTGATTGCAATTGTTTACAATTTTCAGAATTTGCGTGATTCAGAATATGCGGAGACGAAATTAACAAGAAATCTTCACATTGAATCTCTTTTGTGATACTTTTTAATGCACTATAACTTTTCTTATCGATTAGTATTTTAATAATATAATTTTGTCATTTTCTAGAACATGCTATTTTAAAACATGAAAATTGCAAGCATTATGACTTTATTGACAAAACTATCCGTGTCACTTGCCATTATGTACTTAGAAGAGTATGCTTGCTATTAATGATGACTGAATGAGCAATAATACACTTAAATTGCATTTTTGTGTGCATAATTACATTAGCAGCAATACTGGTATTAAACTTTAGTTGTTTTCATCGGCATCATCATATAGAAATATTAGACCACGGAAGCAAGTAAAGAAACTTAGTAGTAACAGAAGCTAAAGTAGTTTAAAAAATAATATTACTTGTCGACATGCCATAAAATGTTCTAAGGTTTGTGCTATACTGCATTTTAAACAAAGAGTCTATGCAATCTGGCAATCTACTATACAGCTTTGTTTCTTATTCCTAGTCATTGGAGCAATTCCTTTGTCAAACTCTTACACCCATGTGATAGGTTTCTTGCAAGTAGTCCACAATATCAGATTACCCAAATGGATGTGGACCTTTTGAAGCTTTAGATTAGCCCGCCCTTCAAGTCAGCATGTCGTTTCGACACATAACTCAGTGTTTTATAAGCAGAGGAGGCAACTTATAATTTTGGTTGCTAAGCCCTTTCATTCTTTAAATGATTCGACTGATTTGGATAAGTATCCTTACTGGGATTATGATATTCGGACGTACATCCTGGTGACCTTTGCGCAGAGTTCAAGATATTCTCATTCATATGTTCTCTAAATATTAGCGAAGGTTTATTTCACTCACGGTTTTTTATTTCTGTTCTCAAAACCTTATAGCATTCATTATTTCTGTGCAAAGTACTTATAAAATACTGATTTACGAAAGATATACAATTGAAAATCGTACATAGTTCCTGTCTTAGATAAGGTGGTTTCCACGATTTTAGGCACCTCTTCTACGATTTCAGACGTTGCTTTGATCATCGGTGCTAACGTTCAAAAACGCCCAATGAAATTAAATTGGCTGATATGTTGTTTCTCCAATATGATCTGCTAGGCTGACGCACATCAACTTACACTGATGATGTTAGCCATTCGATAAAAAGAAGTCGAGACGCCGACATCCAAAGATTTATCGAGTCAAGTGTTGCTGGTGCGCTTAAAGATAATTATATACGTTAACCACAGACATGGCCACGACTGTTGCTCAGTTAGATCTAGGAAAGAATTTCTTTGAATCTTTACATCGTTGTTAACAGAACGTAATGTACTTGTTAGTGCTGGACAAGTCAAAATGCATCGAGACCATGCTTTTGTGGAACCATTTAACACTTGTAAACGATTATTTGGACATCATTATGCGCAAGAGCTGTCAATGAAGTTTTCGACCACGTGTGCACGGTCTGAGTAAAACGGCTTGTTTTTCTTAAAGTACAAATACGTGAATAGATATTGCAAGTCCAGCTGAGACACGCCAACATAGATAGACCTTGCCAACATTACGTCAACTTTCTTACTGCGGACGGCTATGAGACCACCGTCAAATAAGATGCGTAACTCAAATGAGTTATTAGCACGAAGCCTGTGACACAATCTTGAGCACGATGAAATTGATTTTGCTTCTGCCAATATTCCGTCGTTTAGTCGATCATGGAGTAATTCATGAATTTTAAAAAAAAGATCTTTTTTAAACTTCTTAATTGCTTTTGTGCACAGATCGGTATTCATATTGATGCATCGATCCATGCACGCATGTTAGCGAAATCTCAGCACCCGATGAAGTTTGTTTACACTCATTCCCAAGAGGATAATCGTAATGAGTATGGTGAAGTTCCTGTTTAGAAATTGCAGGTCAAATTAATAAAAGCATCTGATGACACTGTTGGGATCTTACTCGTATATCCTTTTTGCATATCCACAGTTGTGGAATCAGTCCTTTGAAACTCTCCAACAGGCATAGACTGCATCATCGCTCCAAGCATAAAGTTTCCAAACACATTATGTAGCTATTTGGCAGGCTTGGATTAAACCCATCTACTACTGTGTTGTTAGCAATATAAGTAGTGATGGCTGGCCATGGATGTAACACCTCGGATGCCGAGTTCTACAAATAAATTATGATCATTACTAATCAGCAATTCAAGTTCCACTTTAGTTCTTGTCAGAAACGCATGAAAGGCCATTCTCGGGGATCAGAAGCAATGAGCTGGATCAAGATTGTATAACTCCATACCAGTGTTGAGAAACGTCTCTAAGACATCCGTGAGCAGCCACACATTCGTGCGCACCTAATAATCGTGATTATCGCCAAGGTTGTAAAAACCGAACACGGATCAGTCAACTACGAATGAAATTCCTCGATTGGGATCGGTGACAATTCAGTATCGTCAAGCTTCTTAGAGTTACTCATCAACTCGTAGGGATAGGTTCATTTACGAGTCAGGAAAGTCACTATCCCATCATCATAAGCGCGACCGTATCGCGGGCTGAGTGTAAAAATAGTATGACAATTAGCTGTTGCGGAAGACTCCAATATAAATGTACGCGTACATAACATAAGGAACTTTCATTTTCTGCTATAAACTTTAAAATATACGTTACAGTTTCTTGCATGACCGTGAGCTGTTTTTTTTTTTCACTGATTCCACCGAAGTAAAATTAATGATCGTGAAGCCGTCATTGAGAGGTAGAGAAATAGCAGACCTTTTCAAACGTATGCACCTTTTCATTGATTGCATATCAGTTTTGCTGAGCTTTATTTATATCTTCTTTTGTAAATAAAATCTTCTTCAAGCAAGTGTGTCGTAAAATCACTTCACACTGACCGTAAAGATAATCCATAACATAGCCCTTGGTTTTTAACCTGGAATTAGTTCTAATTATTTTGCCGTCTTAGAGTATTTATTCAGCTGGTTTCTTCACCTCAAAATAACCCTTCATGTAAATTCTAAGATTTCATAGAGTCTTGTATTACTTCTACATATTCCTCATTATTACTCGTGAATGTATTCTTATGCAGACATGTACGAGCCGTTACTATTTTGCTATATATGATGCTACAAAAATGTCTCATAATTAGTTCTATCCGTAGCTATTATCAATGCTGCTACTATAGTCACTATTTGTTTCAAGGGTACAGTTTGCATATTCACTTCACGTTTCAACATCTACACCAGGTTGGCAAGTCAACGTGAGAGACTTTGCGGACCTTTCCGCATAAACCTTACCAGCTCCATACTTGTTCTTGTTGCAGTAAAATTCATCAGTCGATTAATTTATCAAGAAGTTCTCGATACGTATTTTTGATTCTCCTTGACAAATCTATGAGATGCATTTAAGCCACACATCCATTTAATCTCTTCTGTGAAGTTACGCATACTTTTTTATTTTGCTAATCTGACTGCAGAATTTGATATGACCATAACTTCTTTCAAAATAGTACATTCATCAATCTGTGAAAATTTTGCCATTATTCATTGTATTTTGAAACAATTAGTAACATTTTAATTGTTTTATGCTAGCCTATTTTGCTATTCAAAATCTTTCACGCTGGCGTAGGAATTAATTTTACTGCCTAAATTTTAACAATACCGCATTCAGGGAGATGTTACAATCGGTGTATATATATCAAAATCATGGGGTACTGTAGGCATTGACTTATTTAAGGAGGCCCCGAGTGGCCGAGTGGTCTAAATCGCTCACCGTTACGTATCACTGCCATATCACTCTGTCTGCGTAGGTTATAGTCTCGGGTTCGGCCAATGAGGGTAAGTGCGAAAGCTTGCCAGTAGCTTCTCGTGGGTCGGTGGTTATTCCCGGGATTTTCCCGGGTTCTTCCTCCACGATTTATACTGGCCGCCATGTATAGCATATCTTGTGCTGAAAAACGGCGTTAAACCTTATAACGACAACAACAACAACGATAACAACTCCTTTAGTAACCTACCAAATTGTAAAACCTCTATTTTGACACTTCTAATATTAATGGTGCTTTATGAAAACGTCATGTAAGAGGATCAATTGAAGCTATTCCTGTAGGAAATCGACAACTGCCTAAGAAAGAAACTTTAAATACGGAGCTGCATCACACAAGACACACTTCTGTTGTAGCCAACACAGTGGTATGAATTAAATATTCACAGCAGCCGACTAACTCTAATATCTTTAAAGAAAAACTCCAGCTAGAAACTCATAATAAGATGTGCATTAGCCGTCGAAAAGAAAAAAGAAATGACAAAACCTACTCAATTACAACTTCTGATTCGAAGAATTTATCCAGCACTAACTCCACCCGCCATCCGAGTCGTACATAAAAATGAAGCTAAAATGCCAGTGTTTGGTCTGTAATTTAAGTGAAATTAACAGATAGTTGAACCCCTTGCATGCTCACGCCCTCATTTGATATGGCCTGCGTTACGAACTACCAGTACTATTGCTAACATTTTTGTTCCGGCGAACCAACAATGCCAACATCAAAGCAATTATTTACAAGTGTGTCAATAAAGACCGAATAAACGACAACACAAGATGTGAAGCAACTATGCCCGGTATGATAGCTTGCTTCTGTTATGTACAATTAATTTATATTGTGTCTCTGTATTTTGTTCTTGACTGAGGGCAGGGTAGTTATTGCCTTCCTGACGTTTGTAATTTTCTAAAACGAAGTTCCCCTCAATTTGAGTTCAATGCATAAGATTATTTACAAACTTAGAATGTTCTGTAAGCAAACTGGTAACTCATTATGGGAATTGTAATGTGTCTTAGGCAAAGTGAAATTAGTATTTAAGGATGTTGTAAACAAAATATCCGCTTCCCTTTTATATTCAGTCTACGGAATCATTTACTGATGTATTCAGATATAATTTGAGAGGAAGCATTTATTTAAAGTATTCATTTCAATAGCAAAAAGTGCTCACTGACATCTTGTAATAAAACACCACTTTGTGATTAGTGTGAATTCATTCAAAGACATTCTGGATTATATCATTGTGATAGATCAAGACTGTTGGTTCATCAGCATCTGCAAGAATGTTGAATATTGAAAATTATTCGGGACACTGTATACCTTTTGACTTGCAATAAAAGCAAATACAATTATTTCGGATTTAATTCACAATGCAATAAGTTATACTCAAATGTCCTCTTTGTAAATAAGATAAATAAATTTTGTAACACTTTTTACCAAACTTGTTGGTTTCCCTCTCTTGCTGGTGCATTGTGTAAGACCATAGAGACTTAAAACTCTTCCTTTCATCAATCAAAACAAAACCACTTCCCCTGCTATATATACATTCTTGAAACTCGCTCATGAGATGGTGAGAAGTCTGGCTTTAGTTCAAGCACTGCTTGGATCAGAGAAAATTTGTCTAAAATGTTTGCGTAGGAAGGGAGAAAGATGGACATTGATAGGGAGAGAATACTCTTGATATATTGTTCAGAACCAACGTTCCTACTATACATTTCCTGAGTTATAATCTTAACCATCATACTTAAATTTGGACTAAAATAGCATTTTCGGCCATAACGGATTATCTTGTTATAATACCAGACATTTAGGTCCCTCTTATATTTTAACAAACCTTTCAAAAATAGCAAGTCTGTTCCGCGTATTTCGTCACGAATGTGCAAAAAAAGACTTCATATCTGGAATTGTGTAATCACCTAAATCCTTTACAAAATGCTGGATTCCAAAATTTCAAAGAAACTATGCATATTAAATTTCAAGATATATATGATTGTACAGCTGTCTTTTGTGATTTACGTTTTGACATGAAAAATATAAAAAAAAACAACTTCACTTCATACAAAATTCAGAGGCACAAAAATAAGCGAAATTCTTTCATTTAGAGAGCGACATGTCCTACTCAAAACGTCGCATAATCTAGTAGAACCTATCGCATGAGAGAGGGTCTAAATTTTTCATTTGTTCAATAACTAAAACTTTCATTTTTTTTTTTTTGTGAAATAATGTCATTTTAGTCTATATTTAAAAGTCAGTACCTTCAACATATAAATATGTATAATTCTACTTATAATTCTTGTTATAATAATCTGTTATGACGAAGTTACGCCTTCCTCTTTAAATTAAATTTTTGTTCTCTGCACGAACATTTGCATGATAAGAAGCATAGGATGTTTATGTAGGTAAGTGCTTGTGAATGCATGTCGTAATCCACTTATCAAAACCGGCTTTTTCAGCCCTTGGATAAACAAAGTCCCAACTACAGAACCTATGCTTCTCATAATATGCAATCAAGTGTATATTTCTAATATCGTATGAAATTTGTGTTGGTCGTCACGCTGCCATGTGTCGTTTTGTTTTTCATTTTCAGTTCGCATGTACATCATTTTGTGAATGAAAGCTGCTAGTGCTAAGGGCTATAAGAATTTGCAATCGGCAACAATTTATTAAGTAATAAGGTTAATTACTGAGTTTACATAAAAACCTATGCCCCACAAGGTGAAGTCCATACACCTGAGACCAACCGATTAGCAAACAGAAAAAAAGTATAATGATTCAATTGAGCAGGGTTAATACAAGGAATGGCATTCAATACCTGGTGAGATTTCAACATATTATAGCAAGAATACGGAGTAAATTGTATTGCCTATTGCTGATGTCGGTAATATTATACCAGGAATAAATTAAACATTTTACGTGTGAGTGTTTTGATGTAACTATAAATCAAATTTCCTGGTCAATTTATCAGGTCGTAACTGGAGGTATTACCATATATTTTTGTTTACAAACTGAAGAGCACATGATAATTATGACTTATAAAATTGTATTTCGTAAAGAAGAACAAATGTAGTTGTAAACTTACAGATTCTTGGAAAATTTTACAGCTAAAATTAATCCGAGACTGTTTCTGTGATATAAAAAGTATCGTTTTGACTTTGTACGTCTAGAATGATAGTACATACTATACCCCCCTGTAAACATTTTCTATCAAATCAGTTGGAAACAGCTTGAATATTCTATTTTGTAGACAGACAGGCCGCAATGCAAGTTTAATATATTTTGTGTACTTGAACTTTTACATGGGTGACAATAGAGTAGCAAAGGTCTATAGGCCTTTTGTCATTTTTACTAGAGTTGTCTTCCGATATTTGTAATCAAGGTCTTGCCTTGCTTAAAAACTTTCAATGTTCTGGAAGAGAACTTTCGACCCACATCCTGGTCATTGTATTGTGTTAGGCTTTTAAATATGGTTGAGATACACATGATTATTTCATTCTCGTTTTAAGTACAGTCTGTGCAACTATTACTTCTTTGCTCAGATACAATTTGAGAGGAGTAATTGATTTTCACACAATTAATTACAAAGTGCTCCTTTTTCAATATCTTGTACCTAAACACTATTTTGGCATTATTGTGAGTTAATTCGATATTATTCTGAATTATATCATTTCTGATACAAGATTAATGAAAATGATTCTCACCATTCTTTACTATATGACTCATGAGCGAAAATTTAGGATTATTTGGGGTTTAATTTCATAATGTTATCAGTACCTCTTAATTGTTACCTTGAAACTAAGATAAATAAATTTATTTCTCGATTTTATTAAACGGGTTGGCTTCGCTCCTTTCTGTAACTAATTGTAAAGCCTTTAAAGTGAAGCCTTGTGTGGAATCTGACTTTAAAAAGATGAGATATTAAAATGACTTTGAAATTTATATTGACTTCATTCCGTTAGTTTCGTAGTTAAGGGAACCAGTTTTAATTCACATATTTCACAAATATTTATTGAAACAAGGATGCGTTATGGATGTCATCTCTGCATCAAAAACTTACTAAGGACGGATAACAGTCTTTGAATAGAGGACCAGTGGTCTGAGAGTCCCATATATTATGATCTCGCAAGCAAAAACATCATGTTGTTGTTGTTCTTGTTGTTGTGGGACTTAACGCCATTTTTCAGCACACGATAGGCTATACAAGGCGGCCAGTATTAATGATGGAGGAAGAAACCGGGAAATCACCGGAAAGAACCACCGACTCACGAGAAGCTACTGGCAAGCATTCTCACATATCCACATTCGCCGAATCCGCGACTCGAACCCACGCAGACAGAGGTGAGATGGCAGTGATCCGTAACGAAGACCACTTTAGACCACTCGGCCACTCGGGGTCCCCAAAAACATCTTTAACAAAGGTAGAGATAAGGAATATATTGATTCGGTATTGATTGAAAAAAATGTTTGTATTCTAGAGTTTTGAGTTTGATTCGTAAGCCTGCAACCTGTTTTGAATCGAAATTAAAAGAATTACACTACATATAAAAAGATGAAAAAAGTGTTAAGAAACTGGATAGGAAAATGCAAATGTAGCATGAGAGAAATAAATGATCACAGGGAAATACAAATTGCAGAGAGCGATAGAGAGATACACAAATAAGAAGAGAGGTAAATGCAAAAAACAGAGAAAAGAGATGTGAGCAAAAAGTTTAGCTTAGTACCCCCGTTGAAACAGAAAACTTGAAATGGCCAAGAAAACATTTTACGTTATTATCACAAAGTGTAGCTATTGGCAAGCTCCTGAAGTTTACACTTCAAAGTGCTAATTATAAGTTGGTTAAGAAATGTATCCTGGAAGGTTATGATTTGAATCCTGATGCATATTTACAAAGGTGTATGGAATGCCTAAAAGATGCTTCATGGCGTCGACACAAGAGTGCAAAGAAAGGAAGAAAGGGAAAAATAAAGGTTGAGTTCAGTAAAATATCATGTGCATATGAAAATCTTTACTTCTCTTCTTCTCTCTAAATCAATCCGGCCCATCCAATACTTAAATAGTATTTTCAGCCAAACGTAATTTAAAAATAATATTCTGAGTCTTTCGGTGCGGTGAACTCACCGATTAATGTTTACTATTCAAGTGATTTTGCTCATGACTCGAGCTTACACAGATAGCCATTCAACAAATCAGTCACGTCACCCAACGACGGACAATAGTCATCGGCGAATTCTGTTGATTGATGCATCATTGGAGAATACAGGAGTTTCAGATATAATACTTACATACAAAATATATTGATATTACGCGTTTTGTTTGTTGGAAACAGACTGTAATGTGACACCTACATTGTGCCAATTGTCTTCTTCAACTTTTGTACTTTGAACAGTTGCAGATCAAATAACGTTACATTCACAATTGACTAGAAATAATCCTTTACTGCTGATAAATATCTTTCGGAGATTACAATTACTAAAGAGATTAGATATGCTGATAAATGAGCAATAACTCCGATGAATAGAATAGAAATGAGATAGATAAGAAGAAAAGACCGAAATTAGCGAGTATCTTATGAGTAAATGATACTAAATCAATGCAAGAAGAAGACACAGACGTGACGCCAAGGGCCATTTCAAATTATCAAAAGAGAAATTAACCCTTTTAGAAATATTTGACAAAGATGTGCTATCGTTGTATAATGTTTTGGGTAAGGGATAACTAGTAATGACAAAGCATTTATTTCTAGCATTTAGCAGTTTGCTGCTTTTTTATTCATTATGCATAGGGTGGCTAAAAAGCAAAATAACTTCAGCAAACGGGATATTAATTATTCTGTGGAAAATGCATACTTACTATAAATAGATCTCACAAGCATGTACAAGATGATTATTGCAGAACTTGCGAAAGGTTATCTTAATCTAGTGAGGGTAAAGTTCTTTTCCGCTCCAAGTACTAATTTCATGTTTGACGGGAGATATCAGAGTGGGGAGAACACATGAATCCCTGCTTATGGGACAAGTCTGGGATTTGTCCCCAAAGAATAATACTCATATAATTTGTACGCTGATGGAAAGAGCATTAACATATTCGGTACGGTTGTTTATTCATAGTGATGGAATAACGCTGACTACAACTGCTACTACTACTACTACTACTACTACTACTACTACTACTACTACTACTACTTCTACTACTACTACTACTACTACTACTATTACTATTACTACTACTACTACTACTACTAATAATAATAATAATAATAATAATAATTATTATTATTATTATTATTATTATTATTATTATTATTATTATTATTATAGCAACAACAATAACAGAAGACGAAGAAGAAAAAGAGTAATTGCAACGATAATTAAATCAAACGTTATCAGTCTTTAACAGCATACTCTTGGACGATAAGGGCAAAAATTGTATCACATGTGCATTTCGTTCATTGGATGGTTTCTAGTTCCTTTACAGTAGTTTATTAGGCTACATCATGCTGAGAGTGAACAGCTTTTTCTGAGGCCATACTTTGGCAGCCGACCTGTTACTACCTGGAAAACATTATTATATTACCCAAAGAATTTTCATTATCTGTTTCATTGTTCCTGATCTCTTGTTTTGCACATATTTGTATCAGATTAAATTACATTTAATTTCTATGGATGAAGTGCAGATTAAATGCTAATTTAAAAAATCGAACAACACATTCAGACATATCATAATATCCTTACAATTTACCATAACACCAAAAACCACAATAGTCTAAAAATATCATCAGATTATCCCGCTGATGTTTATTGAACCATATACATCATGAACATGATTAGTGCTGGAAAATATATGCTATATATGCATAAAAATGCGGTCGAGTATGTCAGTAAAAGTACATAGAATTAAGTTTTATGATTGGTTAAAATTATATCTCTGATATGCTAAACAACTTAGAAATACATTTATGATCATAGTCCTGGCAGAAACAATTGCGTATATTATCCAAAGTAATTTTGAGAAAGGTTCAGTAGTGGTCATCTGAATTTCTACTTAACCACATCTCTCACTCGCCTCCACAAGGAAAAATTATACAGTTCTGCTTCACGTTTAAAACGCTGTGAGAGGTTGTTATTTAAATTTTTGTAGGTAGGAAGTGTATTAAATATGATATTCTAAGCAAATTGCTTGTTTATCCAATGTACATAGTTTGTGTCATAATAACACTATTGCATATGTATCACAAGTATTTAAACTTTCAACAACAAGAGTGAATATAATATTACGTGGGCTACAAAGATTGTAGAATTTGTTAAGCTTTATTGAGAAATTATTAAAATGCATATTGTTGTTTCTGTAACATCGTTAAACCTACACTTCTTGTATCCTGATCATAGTCATTATACTCCGGTGTAAATCCACTTACCGTGTAAAGAGTAGAACTTGGTCGTATTCTGGAAGCAGTATAAATGGATTCGCTAATTCCATTTTCCCGAGATCAATAAGATACAAGTGTGTATCAATCATTTTTGTTCCGATAACTATATTCACTCTATAGGCATTGTGTAGAAAGTCTGCCTGCCACTTTAAAGAAAAAGGAAACAAATGAAAGCAATGTAGCAATTATTTCGATTTGATTCTTTATTTATTGTTGCTAGTTACAGGAGAATATCAATACGAAATTAGCGATACGAGACTATGAAGCTCACCTAATTAAAACACAAACATAGGATGTGCTTAGTAATACAGACATGAAGAGATAGAGAAGACTAGAGCGAGATAGGGAGCCAGTAGAACAAGTAAGTCATTCATCATTACGTTTCCATGGCAATGGATACTTTGAAATGGACTCTTTCAGTGTCTGAATTTTGCTTTGAAGATAACTATTTAATTCAACGAAGACAAGCTTCTAAATTACCAAGTTTCAAAGCTATTCTTTTGCAATCTGATACTGTCTTTTAACTTTACCCGTAGATGATTGTAACATTATTTTGCCTTATTCGTTCACATCTTGCATATGAACAGGTTTTGTTGTTAGCAATGTTGTATAGAATATATATTCTGATTTTTGGACAGAATAAAAGTAATAGTTGCAGTTTGTTATGTTAAATTCAATTTAGTATGTTATTTTTTTCGGTATCATGCCAAATTCATCCTGTGTCCGAACATGCGCGAAACGCTATGAGAGATTATGCTTTGAACTGGTTTACAATAGCGGTTCACGTAAACTTAAAACGGTTTAACGAAGACAAGGAAAATCAGTATCATATTTTTCTATGCATAAGGCAATACAACAAGCGATACATACAAGAGGAATTAAACTTCATGAACTCTAATTCATAAATTGTATTTACATAATCTTCTTATGAAAGAAACTACATACAATACCATCATGGTATCTTTGTTCTCTGTTCCGATTCAATAGTATGGGAACCGCCTATATTATTTGAACTATATGTACTACGTGAGCTATTTATGCTAAATGATCCCGCTCCGGTGGCATACGTGATTGGAGCGGGAGTTTGCGGGTTCGAACCCCGGTTGAGTCATACCAAAGAGGTATGAAAAATAGTTCTAGCAGTTGCCTCGCTTAGCGCTTAGCAATAAGAGGTTAATGTTAGAATGGGTAGGCCTGGTGACAGGATACTGTGACTGGGTAGGTCATGCTGCTGCTTGTCTGCGGCATGATGCCCCGGTGCTAGATATCACTATGAACTACCAAATTGCAGACATCGTAGAGATATGACTAAACAAAAACTGTTAAAGCTACGTTAAAAGTCCAGATCACACACACACACACACACACACACACACACACACACACACACACATATATATAGACACAAGCACACACACACACACACACAGACACATTGTCCTATATGAACTGTATGTCCTATTTGAACTATCTGTATTATGAGAAGTATATCTCCTATGTGAATTATCTGTCCTAAGTCAACTATGTATAATATTTGTACTATGTATACTATTTGAACTATTTGTTGTACATGACCTATCTGTGCTATATGTATACAACTTTCTGCTTGATGGGGTATATCTATAAGATATATATGAGATACTGCAAATAATGTGCGAAATATAAACAGATAGACTAATGCAACTATATTTATGTTTGAGAGTGAAATATTTTATTTAAAAGTTGCACATAATTGAACCCATAATTGAATCAAAGTTTGCATTTATATCTGAACCAGTAGCTATAATTGAACCAACACCTATAAATGAATACAATTTAATTAATTAAACCAAACTATCAGAATGTATGTTCCACAGTATCGAAACACAGAAAAGTTAAGTGTATACATTTTGAGATACAAGTAATGGCAAACATTATGATCAGCTACACTTATCTCTTGATGCTCATCATTTGGTTGAATATGGGCATGTTGTCGCAAAAATGATGAAAACGTGGAAAGAATATTTAGTAGTAAGCTGACAACCGTTGAACAATCTTATAATGATCGGCCAACCAAACAGAGCTCAAGAAAGACAAAGAACATATGCAGGAGAAGCCTTTAGATGTTCTGGACATATGTACCAAACGGTTATATAATCCATACAATTTCCATCACCTATCGGTTTCTTCAACAATACCGACACTTTTCCATCTTCCACTCTTAACCTTCCAGGCGTAGTAAACTTATACATGTACGATTATCATTTAACGATATACTCTTTCTCAAATATTCTCTCATTCTCGCTCACAAAAACGAATACACACAAAGATTCAAACTAAGAATCAGTTTTTTGATGGAAGGACACTGTACTTTCTGATTATAAGAATGGATTGTTTATTGGTATCTACTCACATTTGTGCTGTTATTTCTTTCCCACAATATATACATTTTACATTTCGATGGTCTCTTGATAAGTTAGGCTACTCTTGTTACGTATACGTACATCCTAATGTTCCGTCATGGATAATAGCTGTAAAACATCCACTTCCTCAGCTAATAAATTATCAGTACTTGCCAAAAAAGTACACTAGTCATCTTTTCAGTAAATATTTCAGACTTCTTTTTAGGTAATCTTTCACCTAACATACCTTTAGATTTTGCTTATTGGTTTCAGTGTCTTTTATACACGATATACTTTCCTATCTCACGAGGTATATACCGGAATCAATGTCAGGTCAGTGTACTCTTGAATTAGTAGAGTAACAGTAGACAGTACTCTCTGTGACGTCTGTCCAAGAATGGATAGTCTCACCTAGTTCCATTTGGAAAGTCAATTCTTATGTATCAGGCAGTCGAGTACATATGTTCATCCCCGCCTGTGTAGGCAGATTGCACAAATTGTGTAGACAGACTTATCATGACACTGGGATATACACAGGAGTGGTCGAGTGATGGTGAGAGTGATTCTGCGCAACGTCCTATCATTTGAATGTAACTCGCATGGAACGTATGATATTCTCGTCTTTATGGTGATGGACACCTTTGCGGTCAAAAACCTAATACGACCATAGAGGTGACGCAACTTACTATCGTTACCTGGAACCTGGACACACTAACTGAAAGTACATCATCAGATTGACCAGGGAATAGAATAACTCTGGCTGATTAAAAAAAAATGGACAGATTGGACATCCAGATATCTGGATGGGTCACTTCCAATCAGATCGCTGACCTGAGCTAGCGCCGTCTAGCTGAAGAAGAATAGCTCTCCGGAGTAGAAGCCTGCTATAGCTTATTCTGGAGTGGCCAAATTCATGAAAAGCGACATGAATTTGGTTATCGAGATTGCTATCAAATCACGGCTAGTCTGCAAGCTCACAAAACCCCCAAAGGGCGTGAATGACGGACTACTGAAAATGAGACTCCCACTTTAAGGAGAAAGACAAGCAACTATCATCTTGGGTATGTTCCTAACAGGTCCAACCAATGTGAGGTCAAGGACAACTCTTCTGAAGACCTGGAGAATTTATGGAAGAAGAACAGAAGGCAGACAAGAGCATTATCTTGAGGACGTCTTGATCAGCTACTCCTACTAAGGAAAAGATCGAAACACTACTTCCTGATGACTAACACAAACATTCGCTAGCTTAACCGAAATAAGACTACTTGAAGGCACAAACTCTCCAATCACTGTCATCTCAATGACCATGTCATCATTGCCAAGACATTCATAAATGCAGAATTCTGAATTGACCTCAGAAACCTAGTCTCCAAGCTCGATATCTAGGTGCAGCTTTGCCAACGACTACAAGGCAAATAAGTGACACCAGTGTAAAATGTTTCCAAATTGAAACATAATAATGCAAAATACATTTATTGACGAAATGCGCATCCAACCAAATGCAACAGACATTAAATCTGATAGGTTAGAACAAAACTGGGCATCCCGCAGAGACTCTGTGTTGTCAAGTGCATACGAAACCCTAGGACGCACCCTACGTAAATATCACAACTAGATTGCAGCTCTAGAAAGACTCCTGAATGAGAACCATCAGCTGCAGAAGGGCTGCTTAGAAGACAGAACTTCATCATCCAAGACGATAGCCTTCATTAACATCCAAAGGACTGTCCAATAAAAAATGAGAAGGTTACAAGACTCATCGCTGAGCAATAAATGAGATCCATTCAGCTCAGGACAGACAGGAATGACATATATGTTATATGTGACGCTTTCAAAACAGTCTATGGGCCACAGTCATGATGAACTTATCCAATATTGAGTGCTGACATTCCCACACTATTCAATGACAAGGAGCAGATATTTCAAAAATGAACAGAACACCTCAGCAACATCTTCAGTTAACAGTCATCTATCAGCGACGAAGCAAATGACCAAGTGGAAATCAGCATCTCACTTGCTGAACCTCCAAAGCGGACATAATCTTAGAAACCAATTGACTCGATGTAGGCTCGGAAAACACCTGGTGCAGATGGCACACCAGTAGAAGTATACATAGCCTGATGACTGTATGTGGCACAGAGACTGACTGAATTCTTCAAGTTAATGTCGACTCAAGCAACCCTACCGTATGGATGCGAGTATACATCCATTTTTCACCTGAATAAGTGAAACAAAAGCATACTGTCCTGCGAGAACCATGTGGGCATCACCATACTGACAGAATCATATTCTGAATCGCCTGCGTCATCGATCAGAGCCTCATGCTTGAGAATGTAGTTAGTTTCAGGAATATTTGTAAGGAGCAAGGGACAAAACTCAACACTGAAAGCCACATATATAAACCGGGAAAAAGCATTTGGCACAGTGAGCCGTGGTTGCCTTTTGAAGAATTTTGGTTACCAGAGAAATTCATTGTAATGATTCGGCAATTCTTAGATCGCTTGCTTGCTTGCTCGTGGAGGACATCAAGTCATCAAAACTATCCTCATGCATCAACGGAGTGATGCAAAGCGATGTGTTGGTCTCATTACTCTTCATAACGCTGATCGTTGCTTTACATACTGTTGCCGTCCGTGATAATGACATTGTCATCGACATTAGATTATGGTCTAATGGCAAGTCATTCTGTCTGAAGAGACTGCGGGCGAAGACCAAGTTACAGGAGGTGGCTGTTAATATTCTCTTATATGTGGACAAATGTTCACTGAATGCCTTATTAGAGTTTGACATGCAAAATAGTATGAACCATTTCACTGCGACTTGTGACAATTTCAGTCAAGCAATCAGTATTGAAAACACATATGTGAGGTACCAATCGATACCAGATACGACGTGCGTAGAGCATACCATCATAGTAATGAACAAACACCGTGGCTGTGGACACGATCACCTATCTCAGCAAAACACTGTCAAGTGCAGGCCGTATCGAAACCAAGGGTATCCATTGGTTTGCGGCGCGCATCAGTCTGCAGACAAAACTGAAAGTCAATAAAGTCATTGTATTGATAACCCTTCTGTGTCCCTGCGAAAACTGGACGTCGTACGAACCGCATGGCTAGTTTGAACCATTTCCCATGGGCTGTCAGAGGAACGTTTTAGGATAATCCACCAGGACATGTTCCCTTATACAGATGTTCTCACGCAGATAGGTATTCCAGGCATCTCCTGGATGCTAATGAAATAACTGTTGCGATGAGCAGGTTAGGTCACCTGTATATCTGAAAGCAACTAAGAAAGAAGATTTTCTGATGGTGGAAAATAATTCAAGGGAGGTCAGAACAAATGATTCAAACATCCCACAAAGTCATCGTTGAACTGCTTCAATATTGACCCAGAATTGTTCAAAGATCTCGCACATAATCGCTCCACCTGGTACAGTTTCATACATAGTGGAGCTTCAGATATTGAACTGACAAGGATAATGAAGATGGTGTAGAAGCGTAAATATGAAAACTTTTCAAAAAGAAAGAATAATATCAATACGGTACAATCTCTGGTGTATGCTGTATGTATTTTAATTTATCCCAACTTTAGCTCGGAAACAATAACTCTATGTAACTAAATTTGATGACTTAGAGTAGTACAGATTGACAAATTGGTATTGTAATGAAAAGTAAGTCAATCTGATTATTTCACTAATAAATCTGTTACAGATGGATCCAGCTAATGTAGAAACGTATGCGCACTTAGCGGTAGCAGAAATCCTTACATTTATGTGATGGAAGCTATATCTAGGTCTTCTTTATCAGAATGTTACAATTTTGCAGTGAAATATTTGAATTAAACCGGGTGTTCACCCACTAAATGTACGCTATAACTGAAGCACTCAATGACGTGCAGGTATCCAAAGATTCAACCATATTTTACCTGGAAAAGTACGAATAAGCGAATCTTGACATGGATTACTATATCAGCATCGTCTATACCTTTGTAGAGTTGGTCTACTTTTGGATAAAATCAAGATAATTTTTCATAACGAGTGTAAATTACTTATCAGGCATGGAATTGTACAAAATTCTGCATTCCAAATCCTTCTCAAAGGTTACAAGTCATTACATCATTTATCATCTGTGCATACAAAAAAAAGAACATATCACCTCATTTCTCATAAAACAGGATACAAAAACATGTTTTACAATTTTACTGAGAAGACCAAGTTGCAAAGGACAGGTTCACTTTACTTTGATCTACAAGAACTAAACTTTACTAATTTGCGAACAACGTTTGAAGGAATTACATTTGGCGTGACGCAAAAGAACAATTCCAGCGCGAGCGATTACAAAGAGATTCATTTGGTGCAGCTTGATCATGCTCGATTCCTCGAAACCGTCTCGTTTTAAGTAAACAAATTCAAAATATACATTACGTGAACATGTATATAATTATTATGTGAACACTACTTACACCGTTCATAATGTCTGAGAAATATCTTCTGACATTCTTTTTTGCCTTAGCTATCCTTTCGGTGATATATAACGTCGATACAAATCAGCAAATAGAAAGCATACATACATGAGTGTATATGTTATTAAATTGCTTGTGTGTTAGTTTGAAAATTATATTTTATTATATTTTTTGTTTCATTACATATTATTGTAATGATAATTTTCATTGGATTTGAATCTCTTTTTCGGAAAATTCACTTGACTCGATTAGAGCGTACTATTGCTTCAGCACTATTTTTAACTCACCCTGGTTCATAGATCTTGTAAACACTAAGCGGAAATTATTGGATATTACCAAGGTCATCTTCGGCCCATGTGTTAGCTGAGCCGTAAAAGGCTTTTCTTATTTAATTTATATCCAGTATGAGAATTTGATTCTTAGATAGGGCTATTCTAGCTACGTGCTAAATGGCGTTTTTGTATTGCGCTGTTCAAATTAGTGGTCACGTCGCTTGTCACGTGAGCCACCATGTAATCTAAAATCGAGGCTTAAAACAGCCAATTGGTAGTAAATTCGTCCAGTCGTAATTTTTACACCTCAGAGCTCAAGTTGTTTTTTTTGTTGGAGTCAGATGCTTTATGAAGTTCATCTATTTTTTGGAATTTTATAATATATTCTCTAGAAAACTAAACAAGTGTACTTTTTTATAAAATGTTCTACTACAAAGAAATTCAGTGGAAATTTATTCTGTAATTCTACACAAAAACCTTATAAACTTTGATTCAATTGAGCATCTGTTGCCATCAGTACAACGACCTAATCTGACGTCATCGCCTCCATATTGAAACTTCATTGAGATTCGAACCTGGATTCAATTGAACTGTTTAGTCATAGCACTTATATTTTACAATCCTAGGATTAAATTTTGGATTATATTCACAAACCGTACGTCCTATTTCCAATTATTACATTGTTTTCTAGGGAAATAAATTATTTTGTTAAAATATACAAAAGCTTGTTGGCTTCACCCTTTTCTTTTGTCACTTTTCTACGAGCCTACACGTAACAAGAGCAGATTGGGGTCTTGTCCGGGATATATGAATTTTGGCTAAAATATTTAAGAAAATAGTTTTTTCCAAATTTAAATTCCCTTAGTTTTTAAATGCAAATTACTATTTTACATTTTGTTTGCAATCTTTAGTGAAAACAACAGGCGTTTTCATAATATCATCAAAAGTAAAGACTTTTCTTTAATTTTATCCAGGAGTGTTTGGACATTTTGAAAATGGAAGTCCAGCTAAACAATTGGAATTAGAGATAAGACAAGATCAGTTTCAGATAGAAAAGATACAATGGGAAAAAGAAATGGAAGTAATGGAGTTGCAATTTAAAGAAAGAAGGAAAGAAATGCAAATGCAATTTGAGAAGGAGAAAGCAGATAAGCTAATGCAATTACAATTTGAACACGAGGAGAGACAGACAGGAAAGAAAGAATCATAAACAAATGAAATTACAATTTGAGAAAGGGTAGAGAGAGAGAGACAGGTGCAAAATGAGAAGGATGAAAGGGAATTTCAAATTAGAATGAAAGAAATAGAGCTGTCAAATGAAAAGCACATTTCAACTTCGCATACAAATTCAAGTTTTGATATTACAAAAAATACCAGGTTAGTACCCCATTTTAGTGAAAAGAAGTAGACAAATATTTTATTTACTTTGAAAAAGTTGCTGAAAATTTGAAATGGCCAAGGGAGCATTGGACTCAATTATTGCAATGTGTACTTTTTGGCAAAGCCCGAAATATTTATCCATCCTTGTCAGTACAGCAAAGTTCTGACAATGATTTGGTTAAGGAGTGCATCTTAAAAGATTATGCGTTAGTCCCTGAGTCTTATCGGCAAACATTCAGGAACTATAAAAACGAAGCTGGACAAACTTATGTCGAATTTGCAAGAGAAAAAGAGCAGATATTTAAGAGATGGTGCGTAGCTGAGAAAGGTGAACATGATTATGAAAGTCTCGAACAACCTGTATTACCTGAAGAGTTCCAAAACTGTGTTCTTAATGACATTAAGACTCATTTTGAAGTGCATGAGGTCGAAACCTTGGAAAATGCTGCTCTTGCTGCTGACAAGTATTCCTTATCTCATAAAGTTCCTGTTGTAAGGAAGGCTTTCACTCAGCGGTCTACTGGTAGAAAGGTATTTCAGCCTAATACGACTCCTTCTAAAACTCAGTCTGGCACAACTTTTAAAAATCAAGCTTCTGATAAACTTGATTCAAAATCCTTGTCTATTCCTACGTGTAACTATTGCAAGAAGAAAGGACACGTCATTTCTGATTGCTTCAAATTGAAACATAGTCATCAGAATCAAGATAGACCTATCCCAAATGCTCTTAGTTCTAAGAAGCCAAGGTCACGGTCATGTATCCAAACCCATACATTTGTTGGGTCTAATAAACCCCAGTCTGATTTTATTATGGAGAATTTTGAACCATTCATGTCAAAGGGTTCTATATCACTCTTGGGTAATTTGGCCAATCCTATCCCTATTAAAAGTTTAAGGGATACAGGAGCTTATAAGAGTCTTTTATTATTAGGTACTTTGCTTTTTTCTGAGAAGTCCTGTTCTAATGAGAGTGTTCTCATTCAGGGAGTAGAGTGAGGCTTTGTTAATGTTCTTCTCCATTCTGTACATTTGTCATCAGACTTAGTTTCAGGATCTGTGACAGTCGGTATAGTGTCTACTTTACCCGTTGAGGCCATTTATTTGTTATTAAGCAACGACCTAGCTGGAGACAAGGTTGTTGTTAATCCACTTGTAACTGACAAGCCTTCTTTGGATCAGAAAGTTGATCCAATTGAAAAAGCATACCCTGATTTATACCCAGCTTGTGCAGTTACTCGAGCTATGGCAAAGAAAGCTCTTGAGAATGATTTTGATACAGAAAATATGTATTGGTCAGCCTTTTGATCAGGTCACTTTCACTCCTAATTTAGATCAATCAAAAGGTATTGATCACAGTGATCCTCTTTTAAATACTTTTTATCTAATCATGGTAACAAACGACAATCTCTTGTCGTCGAACAGGAAAAAGATCCTGAGATCTCCTGTTTGTTTCAGAGGGCCATTAGTGAAATTGACGCCACTGAAGTACCTGTGTTATTTCATTAAAAACGGAATTCTTATGAGAAAATGGAGACCTCCCGAGGTACCTGCTAGTGACGAGTGATCAGTGAACTATCAGATTGTAGTCCCAAAATCTTACAGACAGGAAATACTTAGTTTGTCCCATGAAACTCCTCTGGCTGGTCATTTAAGGATAAATAAGACTTATAACAAGATCTTGACTCACTTTTATTGGCCAAAAAGCAAAATTGATATTTGTAAATTTTGTAGATCTTGTCATACTTGTCAAATGGTAGGACAACCCAATCAGAAGATACCTAAGGCTCATCTGCAACCAATTTCTGCATTTTACGAACCATTTAGCAGAATTATGGTAGATTGTGTTGGTCCCTTACCTAAGAATACGTCAGGTAACCAATATTTGTTGACCATTATGTGTGCGTCAGCAAGATTTCCAGAGGCGATTCCTTTGAGGAATATTCAAACCAAAACCGTAGTAAAAGATTTTATAATGTTTTTAACTCAGTTCGGCCTTTCCAAATCTGTTCAATCAGGGCAAAGGTCAAATTTCATGTCTGGACTTTTCCAGCTTGTTATGCTTGACTTTGGCACTCAACAATACAAGTCAAAAGTGAACTATGGTTTCACAGGCCATTACTTGAGAGAACATTTGAGTCTTGTAATAGAGTTCATTCTCTCTTGCTCAGTCTTCAAAATTTTCTGCAAATTAGATTTGATTGCCCTTAAAAAGTAAGGAAGAAAATGAATGAGGTAAATTATGATAATAGTATTCTGATTTAATAAATTAATGGAGTACTAGTATATTGAAAAAGATAGCCAATTAAATCATGCAATTAATTTAATTGTGCCTGTCTCACAAACGGAGAATTTAAGTGATGAAATTCTGTGTGAGAAAATTATAACCATTCCAAAGCTTAATTTCATTCATCTAGAGTTTCGCAGAAATGATAAGCTACGTTCAGGTAAGTTATTCTTGTCTCGAAAAGAACACACAAATGTAACACTTTTGAACAAATAATTATTCGTAAGAGAAAAAGCAATGAGAGAGCAAGAGACTCAGGATGATGTTAATAATCATAAATTAGATTAAATTCTTATTATCGTTTAAAGGAGCAATATACTATTATACTGGTATGAAAATATTTATTCTACCAATTCCAAACACATATGAATACTACGTGAAACAGGAAACAAATATAGATTTGTCAAGCGATTTGCATATGTAATTGTTCCTCAGTTCCTCAAGTTGTTCTTTACCGTACCACAAATATTAAGGATTTAAAAGTGTTAAATTTTGAAACAAGACTGTCTCATATTTGTCTCTAAACTCTTGTTCAAGCAATAATAAAACTAAATGTTTTACTCATTTCATGCCATTTGCTCTCTGCCTTAAATATGAGCGGGTTACATTGTTTAATACGCTTAGGAATGTATATGTTTGTTTGCCATAATCGTTCAGACAACATATATCATTGTCAACCGTACTTATGAAATGCTATGAATCAATAAAACTTCAAAGTTCAGTTAAATATTCACAGAATAAACAAACCTTCTACCTCGCTTTTACTCATTTGTTCCACCTTGCTGTCTCATTTCTCGAAAACGGTTTAATCATGTCAGCCAACTGCTCTTTCACTGGTGATAAAACATCGCAAATACAGAAAAATCAAGTACCTTTTAAAACGTGATAACTTACAAGGAAGCCGAGTACCTTTCAAGCTTAATGTAATCACAGAATCTACGTCACGGTAACACAGTCACGTTTCTTCATATTTGTACCATATTATCAAAGCATTTAGGTACTTTTTTAAAAGAACAAAGTTGTGTATTTGTGTATTAGATGCAACATTCGATATGTTTGTATGAAGACTATATTTGTTTACTACTGTTACATAATAATGAATGCTTGATTGAATCCCATATGATCATCTTTCATTTTACAAATTTATTGATGCAAAATCTCACTCCGCTCTTGGCCTGTTTATTATATTATTATATTCTTAAATAACAATCAGATATTCTAATCTAAATATTTATGATCCAAAAGCGACTCCGCTTGAATATTCTATTGTAAAATATTTACGTCTACGTCTACTTAACGGATGAGTAAATTTAAAATGGAGAAGATTATTTTTTTCAGGTTTGTCGTTTAACATTTTGAAGATTTATGTTATCTTGTTAATTCAAGTAATGGGCAGAATACTGATAAACAATTATTGAAATTTGGCATGCTATGTTGAGTAGAGTCTTGTTAGGATTTCGTTAATAAATCAATGAATCCTTTTTTTTCACAAAGACAAAAAAGATACATTTGGATTATTCGACAGATTTACCTTTCGACCTTGCAGCTTGCAAATTGATATGTGTGATCTAGATGAAGTTCTTCATTTTACGCCACAATAATACCATAACTTAGGTTCCTCATTCTTTCGAAACCAGAGAGTACTTAAAAAGGTGTCTAATGCATAAAAATGTACTGAAAGTAGTTGCAGTGGTGTAAATTAATGAGACTTGCCAAGAACCCTTCTTGAACTGATCCAAATTATGCTATGTTGAGTATAAATAAACGTCTGAAAAATATAGGATTGATTTTTTACAATAATAAAAGTATCTATCTTTTTCCCCTAATTAAGATAAAAGACACTAAGGTGACCAAAGGAATTAAAACTCGGTGAATAAATAGTTATGCTCTGTACGCTTCGCCTTTGTAAGGCCTAAAGTTTGTTTAAACATTTATTCATATTTTTTGTACAAAAGTTATCGCTTTTTGAATGTACAACCATACTAGCTCCGTCACAATATTAGCATAGGTACTAAACAATTAATTGAAAACGTATGCAGCTAGACTTACATGACATATTATCCTATATCAAACATTTCCTTAAAGTACTGATGTTGCATGACACGACGACATTACCGAGAGTTTTGCTCGGCACGTACAAATGTTGTGTCATCCTATACCTATTAGATATATCTATACAAATAAAACCCGTGTTACCAATAGTGAAATGCCGTTTGTGGTCATGTAAATATACAATCTGTAAAATAATGTTTGTCGAAGATTAACGTTTTGCAACAGATAATCTATAGTTACAATTTTAATTTCTGGTTCATTCATTAAATATTTCTAACAAAAGTCCAAAATCAATAATCAACATTAGTTTTCTTAAAATATATGACATGTTACACAATTAATGACTGAAAGTCACTTGTGCTACCTGCTGTGGGCATGTATATAATACTGTCTTTAAGAAAAAGTTAATCAAAGGTTAACAGTCTGTAACAGGTGATCAATAGTGATAATCTTAGCAGCTGGTTCGAACAGTCAATGTACGATATTTTGCTCAATGAGTGGCTGACAATCAGTTTTGGCTAACGTCCGTATCATTTGTATATATAATATGCCGACAGTCCAACTTATCTAAATATAATTAAACGCACGTTATTATGGTTTAAATACCAAGAATTAAAGAATATTATGTTTGTTTTGTTTTGTGCTTTTATTTGGCACTCGCTTATCATTATCCAAACATCTTGGGAAGTGAATATTAGTTATCAATCAATCAAAATACGGTACCAAGTATCTTGAGTATTACTTCTAATTATACATGGCACTGATAAAAGTTACCTCGGTCGATGAAGGATGAAAACATTTTCTGAACTTATGTAGATTAATCCATAGCTTTACAAACATTTATAAATTGATTAAGAAACACACAATAAGCTGTGTTGATCAAGACATTTCACGCAAATACGCGGCCTTTTTCAAACATGATTTGCATTCCTTGCCTTGTTAAATAACCCAAAATATTACTTATTTTATCTAGTGAAAGGCAGACAAAATTATTGTATTTTACTAAATTATCTGATTTCAATATAATTCACCAACTCTACCCACCCACCCAATCCTCTCCTCATGGATTTTGCTTATCAAGTCCGTTTGCAACGATTAATGTTGATGTTTGGAATAAATATCTTACATCATAATTATTATGTCACCTTCAACCTCTCCTTTCACATATGCCTTGTCTTGCAATATCATATCCCATGCCAGCATTTTTCATTATCAAAGGCAGCAAGATAAGGCAACATTCACCTTTATTTATGTTTATGTTCCTCTTGGTAATCTGTTGAAAATGATGCCAAATGCACTGCAAGAACAACCTTAATTTTCATCTAACGTTTTATTGGAATACTGCGAGGAAGTTGAGTATGTAACAAATGGAGAGAGAGAGAGAGAGAGAGAGAGAGAGAGAGAGAGAGAGAGAGAGAGAGAGAGAGAGAGAGAGAGAGAGAGAGAGAGAGAGAGAGAGAGCAATGCTTATGAAACGAATATAAAAACTTTCCGTTGGAATTATTTAACTAAGATCTTTTGCAGACTATAAAGTGGAACAGAGGAGAAGTGCCACAGATTAAATGAACTAACTTCTTGAATAGGAACCTAGAGTTAAAAGCCCCAAATATGTAAAGTCCTCGTGTACCCCTTGTATAACATATCAAAATGATAAGATCCAAACCAATGGCAGTCAATGAACTTGGAATTCTACATTTCTGATTAAACAACACGGAAGGGATTTGCTTATTCTATTGTTGAGTGAAGCGTAGGGAATGACGACTACAATATCAACAATAAACCATCAAAATATCACAATGCGCTTGGGATGAAAAACACGTAAGAAGGATATACCACGATAGAAGTCTATACTTTGAGCTAAATCTGGATATTTATTTTCCTATTATTTCTGGGCATGAATTGCTATGAATATATAAATTTCACCACTCATTTAAATTGTGTCCCAGAATGACCAAACCATCTACCTAGCTTTAACTGCAATATTCTCTTTTAGCATCTTAAATTATCACATAGCTCTGTTAGCTGTTTAGAAAATAAAATTCGGTCCATTCTGTAAAATTATATGGCTGCAAGAGCAACATAGATACACCCGCACGCATCTCAACATGGATAGTATAGGATGTCCATGACTACAAGAAATACCAGAGACATGGGGTAAAGCATAAAACTTACCTTGGACAGTTTGAACTTTGCTGCCAGTTTGAATCACAATGAAAAACTAATTCTATCCTAAGTTCCGTTGATAAATTGTATTCCATCAGCAATGGTCTGCTTTAATAGTGTCTTCAAAGTCAAAACACATAATATATTGTTTATGTAGCTAAAACAAGTATTAGAATTCTCTGTCTTGATATTTCTGGAAAATAAGATTGTGACCTTCACTTTAAATCCTACTTTGAATGTTAACTTCCAAGGGGCAGCCGTAGAAAATATTATCGCATAAAATATCAGTCTGTACATGGGTGCAGACCACAGATGTTTCCAACCTCCTCATAAGGATATGCCCTAATATCAAAATCACTTTCTATATAAGGAAACAAACACGTAATCTGAAGCATGTGTGTCCCACTGATTATAGACTGTCCTTGATTTTTATCAAGGTACACAACCTGTTGTACTGCATTTGGCGCATGTTACTTACTAGAAGCAGAGCTACGTACAAAAGGTATTGAATCAAAGTTACGCATACGATTACAGTCTTTAAATCACAATACTGCATATGAATCTAGAGATGAGCAAGACAAAAAGCTTTCAAAAACAATCTCTAAACAAAATTTAAAAGTTAGCAAACTAATCTGTGGGGGAATTACCCAGAATAGAGCTTACATTTTACGAGAAAGGTTAAAACTATTTGTTTTCGAAATTGTTTTTGTTCAACTAGTATTGCACTATTATATTTTAAATATTGCATTAAAATGTTTGGTTTTTTTTTTATAAATTTCGTTTGAACTTCATGCTAGATTATTTTGAAAATATTTTACTAAATTGTATTCATACAATTAAATTACAATTCTATCTGGTAAGTCTCACCACACTTGCCGTCTGGAAAGTGAAAATCATACTTAAAATGGAATATCGCAACAGATACATTTATAAGTCCCACATGACCTTCAGATAAAAAAGTTAACATATTTCATTGATTGAATTTGAATCTTTTAAAATATATCGATGTTGGGTTTATTTTTATTTATTTCGAATTAAATATACTTCTGGTCATATATCATCACTTAACAATCAGTTTATCTAGAATTTGCATTATCCATTTGTGTGTGGTATAATGTATAAATGTTAACTATACGTATTATAGTTTACCTATGTGCTTGCAAAACGTTGAAATGAAGTGCATACACCAGTTACTGTGACTGAATGAATCATAAGGAGAAATAAACTAGACTCTAGGAGGATCTCCAATGCTGCTGTCATTATTTGAAGGTAGAAAATGAATATATTAGAGTAGTAATGGAAAACATTGAATTTCAACTGGAGTCCACATATACTGACTTTGTCATTATCATAACAAGCATAATTTCAATCTTAAACATAGTCCGTATAATTGGCATCTTTATCATTATTGTCTTTACCATCACAATTATTATCAACTGTTGAGACGACGATAATAACAACGACAATAAAATACTGGTACAGTCGCTGCTGTGAAAGATGATGATGACAGCGACAATATGGATACTAGAATGAAATAGTCATCGACTATGACGACGATGATGATGATGATGACGAAACTTTTGCCATTTGTGTATCTAGCTGTAATTGCGACTGAAAAATATATATTGTTTCATTCCTGAGGATATAATTCATTCTATTTTACTTTTTTTCATTCCTTAACAACAGAAACTTGTGGACAACGATTCCATACAATTTCGATTTTTAATAGAACATTAAACATTCCCAAAAGAGATAAAAATGTGTCAGTTTGTAATATGGCTTCCCCGTCATTATTCAGTGAAATTATGCGAATTTCTTAAGCTCACGTAGTAAAGGAGCAGATAAGTTTTCTCTCACTTTTGGACTACCCAATAGTACAGTAATTCTTCGAAAGATTGACTCAGTGAAATTACTAATAATACAACGAAGTAGTTTAGAATCATGAAGAAACCTTTCAATTAGTCTGAGGCGTCAGGGATGATGGATGTTATAACAAACAATCTCAGCCGCTTCATACAGCAATACAGCGACTTTAACAGTACTTCCATCTCCGTTAAAAAGTTAATTAGTCTAATAAAATAGAAACAATTATCATAAGACTAACATAATGTTGGCATAATGAATGCAAACAACTTAGATGTCAGTGGTGTATAAAAACATGTAATTCGCATATGTTTTATTGATGTTGTTGTTCTTTACGTTTGTTTTGTTTTCAGTACCACGTGCGATTGAATATATATAATAACCCTTGCAGTCGAGTTTGTCACAATGCCAAATGTTGATAAAAACAGCATTGTTTATAATTCTTCGCAATTTTCTAGTTTTCTTGCATCTATTTTGTACATATATTTTGTGTGAGTTGATAGATTATATCGTTTTTCCTCCGAAGTAACCGATTGAATCATGGTAGTTTGGTTAACTTTTTCCAAACAAAAATGTCTCTTACGGAAAGTATGGTGTAAGGAATGTATTGAGTCATGCAGTCGTTGACGCCGTCATGTAAACAACACCTGCTCGAACAGAACAACTATTCATAAGCATTATCACTTTTGACTTGCTCAGTTATCCTGTATATAGAGGTCGCCTATTCATAGACTATAGAAGTTTATGCTGTATGAAAAATGGATACCACATCAGATACCCTCTGATAATGATGACGCATCGTCAGTGAGCTGTCAAAGAGTGCTAGTTAAGTCGTATAGACAGGAAACTCTAATGGTAGCCCACGAAACTCACATGGCTGATCTTTTGGGAGTCTTCAGCACTTACCACAAGGTCTTCCATCATTTTTATTGCCCGGATATTAAGACTGATGTTTCCAAGTATTGAAGATCTGGTTTTCGTTGTCAAATGGTAAGTTGTAGTTTTTTTCAACCATCTTTGGGACATGTTGTTCATTGACAATTCGAATTATTAAAAGAAACATTTCTTTTAACAAGGGATTCCGATATTAATCTTTTAGATTACGTCTTTGGTTGTGAGGTTGTAAGATACAATTTTCTTTCCACTCACTCAAACGTGTAATTAAGACTGGCCAAAACTACAAAAGTAAGAACTTTTCAGCCTATTGATAAAGTCCTGTCTCTCTTGCCAATACTTCAAAATCCTCCTCAGGTTAGATATTATTGTCTTTATAAAGTCAAATGAAAGCGATTTAAATTATATCAAACCTCGTGGCAGGCGGAAACAGAAATAACTCTGTCACCCGTCATGTATGTTAAAGGAGCATGTTGATCGAGATAACTCTGTAAATCGTTTAGTAACTTTAGTTGTTCCTGTCCCACACAGTGAAAATTTAAATGATGACGTACAACTGGAGTGTAATGACTTTGGTTAAACAGCCTTCACAATTCTGGGATATTACAGAAAGTAGGCAATAAACGGTCACATTTACAGTCAAAGGAAAAGAACGAATTAAAGCAGCTAATAAGTGAAAATGAGCACTTGTTTCCAGATGTTCCAAGTCAAACAAACGAAATCCACCATGATGTTGAAATTTTAGATTCCTAGCCTGTAAAACAGTACTTGTCCATTCCATGCAAGTTTCACTTTAGGGGAATAACATCACACTCAAACTACCTAACGTGTTTGAAAAATATTCTATTTTAGCTACCGACAATCGAATTCTGGCATAGTGAGATATTCACGTCTGCGCCAGAGACTACGTGTGCGATGACATCGATACAATGAAAAGGGTTTTAGGTTCGAAACAAATTGCTTACAATTTACTCACACGTCGGCTTCAGTCAAACCAGACCCAAAGAAATTTTTTAATATTTTCAGCATATAAATGGCCGATATTCATATAATACGATACGTTTATATGCTTGAAATTCTATACCATGACATTTCTCCGTAGTTTAATTTAAAAAAATCTTGTACCAGTTTATCCCTAGTGTTTGGTACAAGTGATGTTTGCTTGATCATTCTGTGGTTTACTCAGTCGACACAGGAAGAACACCATGAATGTTATCTTTCATTTCATGTTTAGACCCCTCGTTCCTTGAAACACGATTCATAATTAGAGATACATTTTATACAAGGTCCCAGCAATAATAATTCTTAGTGTTTTTGGAGTCTTTTGCTTTTAAACCTCCTTGTTTACACTGGTTCCCAGCAGGACTAGTTTAGCTTGCAGTATTATGGGGTATAATAAAGTAAGCTTCCTTGTAGAAAGAAAAACGGAGCCAGAAATAACATATTGGCTTTCATAGTATTGCACAATGGTTGGAATAGTAGACATTGGTCCAGTACGCAATAAAATGTGAGCTCTCGAATTTCCATATACTTCAGCTTTCACCTTCGCTGAATACACGTGAACAATATCTAGGGCATTAACACGGGAAGCTTCCAAGTGGCATCACCGGTTCATGGTTGTCTCTGACTTGATTCACTTTTTTAGCACGATGTTGGTTTTTGTCAGTTCATCGTTCCGGATAAACTGAAACAGAAGCATCCTTTTCACCGCAAACCTCCTCTCCCCTCCATTACCGAAACTGAAGTGACTAAAATTCTTGCACCCGGGTTTAAAAATGTATGTTTTAAACTATATATATATGTCAACATCAATATATATATATATATATAT
>JAECUM010009688.1:0-47305 GCA_016617855.1 Megalonaias nervosa | reverse complement strand
GCAAATGGGGTAGAACGGCGTGTTGATTGGCTTCGGTATTGAAAAATGCGGAAAATAGCCTTTGGCCATTTCTGTCATTCCAAACGTTTTAGGCATGCGGCTCAAAGGCATGGACAAGAAACTCATCGAATCTTTAAACTGCACTTGACCCACTTGCATGGAAATGATTTTGGCTCCGCTCAAAGTCACTTTCGGACATTCGGTACTTTGTTCCGTATTGTATCTGAGAAGAAACTGTCCATCGTATACCGAGAAATTGTGATCTATCACCGTAGCATAGAGATGACAATCTCCGTAACGTTCGATGTCTTCTTGGTTCCACATTTCGTCGACAGGGTTTAAGATCCATTGGGCTAAATCGGCTAGTGTGTTCGGTCCCCGAAAGATTTTTTCACGTCCTCCAGGAATCTTGCTACAGTGAGGGCAATGAGTCAATATAGGCTCGTGGATGCGCTTCTCGCACGCTCGGTGAGCCACGCAGAAATTAGGAATGTGAATGCCAGTCTCTTGCATGCATTCGAAATCGAAAAAGATGAAATTCCCTTTCTTCTGGTCAATATCTTCTTCTTCATATTTGGATTTGTATTTTTGAATGTAGCATTGGTGTTCCAAGTCCACGGTTTGGTGACAAATGTGACATCGTTTCTTTTCTGAACAGACGTGCGCCTTGGTATTATTGGTACGTATGCCTTGTCCACAAGTAGGGCACAATCTCAGGAGTTGGCAAGTACATTTCCGCTGTGAACCTTGCGTCTTTAGATGTTGTTGGTAACAGGTAGGCTGACAAATGTGCGCTGACAAACAGAGCAATGCACTCGTTCTTTTCTTTTGTCCAGACCAGGCTTAGAGGATAAACATCCCTCACATTTCGATCCGCAATGCCTGTGTTGCTCTCGATTGTCATAGCCATAGTCACATTTCTCACAGTAATAACTGTATGACAGGAATGCAGCGATACTGGTAATGGTATCGAAATGTTCATCGTGATGATAGACGTGAATGTATTTTCCGTCTTTGAAATCTTTTCCTCGAAACAAGAAAGGTCCGCGCACTTCTTGAGGGTGTACTTTCAAGGTGTAGCGTGGAGCCAAGACGTCTTGCAAAAATTTTTGCATTTCAGGAATGTCACAGGTTGTATGTATTTTCCGTCTTTGAAATCTTTTCCTCGAAACAAGAAAGGTCCGCGCACTTCTTGAGGGTGTACTTTCAAGGTGTAGCGTGGAGCCAAGACGTCTTGCAATTTTTGCATTTCAGGAATGTCACAGGTTGTGTCTTTGGATAGCCCCGCTTGCTGTAACAGAAGTTCTGCTTCTCTTTGTTGTTTGGTTCGGTCCGATCGTCAAATAGTTTTCCAGGCTCTTTTCCATTCTGCCGTGTCGTTCTTGTCGGCATACGTTCGTCCCACCACGATCGGGCGGGCCAAACACATCTTGTCTTGAGGGTTGTTAATTTGGACGAGACTCTTTCTTGTGCTGCGAAGATTGTCTACCAAGATCACCTTTTTGCGTCCCGTCCCTTGGGGAAGAGACACGTGGGTCATGAACAGTGTCACTTTTCCGTCGGTGATGTGACACTTGTCATTGGGTTGTTGTACATGTTGAATCTTGTCCATGACTTTGGAAGGTGTCAATTCTGCTGCTTGGCTGCTAAACTCGATCCAAACGGGGAACTTCAAATGAATAGAAAGTCTCAAGCAATCGTCTTCTTTGGCTTGACATTGCTGTTTCGGTGCGGTTAACAATGAATTCCACACATCAGTGATGAACCCTTCTGCTTTTTCCAACGGTACGTCGGACTTGAAATCTTTAAACTTCACCGCGTACGTGTAAGCCGTAGTTCTAAATTTTCTGGAGGAACGTTTGTCCGTCTCTCAAATGTGGTAGTAATTTTCAGGGTTTACTGGTGGTGACGGACTTTGAGTGTAGACTCTCTGGGCTTAGATTCTGGTTCACTCATCTCATCTTCAAAATCGCTGGCATGAATTTGAGCCAAGACTTCAGCTACTGTGCGAGGCGATAAATCACGTTTCCGCCTCTTACTTTCTTCTCCTTTCTTTACGAAATGATGCGATCGTTTCATCTTGACTGCAAAACGTCAAATGACTACATTTGAAACGCCATGGACCCCTATATATCCATGTTAGGCTTAGTGCATATATAAAGGGCTGGTGACTTCCCTATCAGTATTCATTTCGCTGTCAAGCCGATCAGCACAATGAAGAACCCACACAGATCGAACTTCTGATTAGAGCTTTGCGAGGTGTCATACGAAAGTTTTCTTCAGACAAGCCGACGGACTACTCTCCCTCCTTTCGAGATAAATTCAAGATACACGCTATATCTGCCAGAACAAAAGGCACTGGGCTACAGAATGTCCAGATCGCCATAAAAGCAAGGCCAGTGTCAGAAGAGACAAAAATCAAGATACTTGTTATCATTGTAAAGAGAAAGGACATTGGTCTTCAGAGTGCCCTAAGAAACAACAGGAGCAGGAGGAGGAAGAAGAAAAAGAGGTGCCCTCGGCAAAGGAAGAACCCCGTCACGTTCAGAAAGAGAAGACAGAAAAGAAAAAAAGACAAGAAAAATGTGAGGAAGAAGAAGAAGAGGAAAAACTTGTGAAAGTAAAGAAAATAAGAAAACAGAGAGAGAGAGAGAGTGAAAGAAAAAAAGACACAGAAGAAGTCTATGAACTTTTCAAAAGTGTTTTGTTTTGTTATGTTGTGATATTGAATCGTAAAAATTTGTACCAGAATAGACCAGACTGAAAAACGTAAATGTCTCTTGGTTTTGATTGTTTAGAATAATAAGGATCTACACTCATGCACTCACAACATGTACATGAGAGGGTTAAACAAGGGATTTTGAGTTTTAATTGATTTTGGCAAAATGAATAGTCTCCATTTTCGAAAGAAGTGAGTGGCCCTGAAAAGGACCGTTGGGTGTTTGTTTTTTTTTCCTTAGAACAAACTCAGGAACGAGAAGCAATCCGCTTTAACTGCCTTAAGCCTTTGCCATGGCCAAGGCCTACTGCTGGACTTGCTCCTGTCAATGATTTAGTAGAAATCACTAGGGGTGGTATCTCTGGTGTAGTAACAGGGTTAGGCTGTTTGGCTCGGGAAGGTCTTTTTCTCTTGGGTCGTAATAAAGAAGTTTGATACATTTGTTTCAGACTTCTTAACTCGGCCAAAATGTCCAAGAGTACCGTTACCGTTTGACTTTCACTGTTCTCCTTCTCTCCTAGCCTTTGTTTCTTCTCTACTGCTTCTTCTTACTGTCGTTTCCTTCTTGCCTCTTCTTCTCGCTGTTGCTGTTCAAGGAGAAATGCTTGTTCTGCCTCTTTCTCCTGCAGTAAAAATTTCTCCAATTCTTCTTTCTGTCTTTGTTTAAAATCGTCGACGTGTGGTAAAGAAGGAGAAAGTGGCGAAGGTACTGGTACCGGAACAAATTCTTGCGAAGAGAGAAAATCTACTAAATCCCAGTTGAAATCAACCTCTTCTGGAAGTAGCGCTGTGTTAACTTTGGTAGCCGCTGCTATGCCATCACTTCTCGTCTCCACAGCCGGTGCACCCCAATTCATTGTCTTCTTAGTTTCCGTCATGTTTCACAAAACAATGCCACATCAATTCACTGCGCACAGACGCTAGTGCACCTATATAGGAAATGTGACGTCACAGGTAGCTCTCTTCGGATTGGAAGACAGACTCCGCGAAGTGACTGAATTTTGTAACGAGTGTTGGGATTGGTGGCCAATTTCAATCCGTTTCGATCCGGTCTTCCACTACAAATAAACGCGGTTCACTTCATTCCCTTCACCTGTTCTCGTCACAAAGATGTGGACCAACGTAGAATCGTCTACTTTCGTATCGTCGTTGTTTTTCCGTACGGACTTACCCATGTATGTCAGATTAGCATGGAGAATCGTTAGGATCACCGAGACAAGCATTTGGAAAAGAAGGACTTATGTGGAAAGACAAGGCTGTCTGAAGCGAGTTCTGGTTTATGGACCAGAGATTAGATGAAGTTTGAGGAAGAGAAGAAGACCTATGCGATGCCCTCTATGTTAACAAAATGGTGTTAACATAACAAACAACGGCCCTTTTCAGGGCCACTTCATATGCCTCGAAAAGATATTAATTCTTTCTTGCCTAAACAACATTTAAAACCCTTACTCTACTAAAACACGAACGCGCCTGATTCGTGTTTGTCTATAGCAATGACACATTTGGCCTGACGTCACAGTACTACCTTGCTACATTGTTGCTAATGACCAGTACCGTGACGTCACCCTACCTGTTCCATTCCTCTTGGCGCTATACAGACCCAGTGTGCTAAAACAAAATTCCCATTGGAGGCCAAAGTGCCCTAGACTGATTTTTTGGGTCTAAAAATCGTGGGGCCATAGTACCCAGGCTGATTTTCCTTCTTTGGCATGATGAGGGCCAAAGTGCCCCACTATACTACTTGTGTAGCACTACATTTAATCAAAAGTCATTTCTTATTTCCACAATTACTAATTGAATGTAACCCAGTCATTCAAGGTAAAGAATTTACCCAGTTCAGGATAAATATAAAAGCCCATCATGTTATTGTGATTGGGTGGATCAAGTTTACCTTATGTGATTGAGAACCAAATGCAATTGCTGAAAAACGATTTGTTCCTAATTCATGTTTCTAACAAATAGGTACTGAACATGCGGACATGTAGACGCAGTTGGACATGTAGACGCAGTTGGACATGTAGACGCAGTTGAATATTTATTGTTAGAATGTTAAAAATTTACAACTCTGGCAATCTCATGTACCCTGAAGAAGTTAATACGCAAATATTTATGGCAGCGCAAAGCTACATAAAATTGTTATTGATTGTAAAAATTTCTTCGTGAAAAATAGGGGCCACAATTTTCAATAAGCTTTCAGCTTTCTGCTGAATCTCCGTGCATTATATTTTTTAAACCATTCAAGCAGATGTTCTCTTGAGTAAATACTGCTCAAACAACCATAATGAGTTAGATAACAATTTTAATAAGTAACCATTTTTTTTGTATCATATTCGTACCCGTATTATTTTTTGTTTCATTTGTATATTGATTACTCGATATTATTTAGAGGAATAATTACCTACAAGCGGTATACAACTTCTCATTTGCTGGTTCTTATTTTTTCACCAGCTGTACCATTTGACGAATATGTTGCGTTAGAGAGTGTACAATGGCGCAGCATTTTGATACAACAATTTAAAATGTGGTACTAACACAGATTGTCAGAACCTGGACACAGAATATAACGATCAATGCAAATTTTTAAAAGATTCAACGCTGGTTTCTGTAACAACACCATCTCGATTAACGCAAAATGTCAAAACATTCTGGTCGACACAAAATGACGAATGATGTCAAAATTCCTTTCGAAAGATGTCCACGGAAAATGTCAAAATTCCTGTCTAAAGAGGTCAACGCAAAATGTCAGAACACTTGTGTATAAAAGGCAGTGTGTTATCCATTTTTATTATACGTTACTACATTTTTTTTTTGGATAGATTGTTTTGGGTATACGTCAGTTTCATTTTAATAGCAGCAAAATACACCAAGAACGTAGGTGCCTCGTGCGGTAATTGTAAAGTTAACATACTTATAATTCAAGTGAATAAAGACTTGAAAATAGCAGGTTTGTCTTTTTAATGTTTGAATTTGCGCTTGAAGTGTCACGATTTCATATTGATGATATCAAGTTATGTTTATGGCTATTATTGGACAATACTTAAGTCAATATAAAAAGTAATACATGTATGTATTGTTTGGGACTAAGATGTTTTAAATTTAACCTTTTTGTACTCAAAGTTTGAAACAATCTAATTTTTTAACTTTGGATACTTTTCATCACCGACCTGAAAAGAGATCGTCAATTTTTAGCTGGAGGCAGCTTGAAATATCGGAAGAAAATTTAACTTCATTACCGTATCCCAGGTCGTAAAATGACGGAATGTTGAATATAACCTGTTATGTATATATAATTTAATTACTTCTGTGTTAGTTTTAAATTCTCTTTTATTTTATTTTTGTTTCATTACATGTTATTGTCATGATAACTTTGTTCACTGGATTTGACATTTTTCCGGAAAATTCAGTACAGTTTGTTTTGACCTGATAAAAAAGTATTAGTAGAAGCATTGTATCACGGGGATCTAAACTGCGTTTCAGGTAGGGTTAAAACTGACAGTTCACAGTGATTTTATTCAGTCGTAATTCATACCTTCGGAGCTCAAAGGTATTTTTGTTGTGACCAGTTTCATTTGAATTTTTCTATTTTTTGGAATCAATAATTTATTTACGCTGGAAGATACTAGTGCTCATTAGAATTCTTGGACAAAGATATTTACTAAATATTCTTCGGAATTCTAAAGCCGGAATATTATTCTTGGTGATTCAATAAGGAACTGTTGACAGGTTATAGAAGACGTCATCGCCTTCCATCTTGGAACTTCATCGAGATTCAAACTTTGATTCACTTAAAACTTTTTAGTGATAGGACTTATATTTATTAATTCTAGGATTAATTTTGGATAAGATTCATAAACTGTAAGTCCTTTTTCTTATTTTTACCTTGTTTTTCTAGGGAAATAAATTATTTTGTTAAATTTTACAAAGCTTGTTGGCTTCACTCTTTTCTTTCTTCCTTTTGTATTAGCCTAGACACGTAACAAACCTATTCAAGCTTTCTTCTTTCTTTCTTTTCCTGGCAAACGGATACAGAGACTCATGGATGGGGGCGGATGGAGTTGATTTCTGCATAGAAATATTTTCTCATCTCTAGCTGGACAATCTAAGACATGCATTTTCATCATTTTTGCCCTGGTACACCAAACATTGCCAAATCGAAATGTAAAAAGGTTTTTTTTTTAACATTGTTAGCCCAGCAATCACAATGCCCCCCCCCCCCCATCTTAACTGTAAATTGTAACATTGGTTAGGATATATGTCTTCCGGCATTTTTAGTATTCTTGCCAATATTTCAAAATACTTTTTTATCTTATACACTGCATACTAATTCTTACTAATTCGTTATATACGAATCATTTGGAGTAGACTTAGATGTATCAAGAATATATTTACAAAATGACAAATGAGCTTTTTCAGTATCATTGGCATCGTAAAAACCACAAACTTCAGTCACACAGTTAAGGATGGGAGCTATCTTCGCGTCAAACAGTTCCAGTTACGGGGAATCTACCAAATTTTGAAAGACTTTGCTTCAAAATAAGCACAGCCTTCAGCGCCTGCAAAGATAAAGTTTTCTGACACATATACCAAGAGATTTTAATAAAATATGCATCCTAAATACTTATAATATGCTTCAATCGTTACCTCAGTATGGCCTTAGTACCAGTTTTCGTAACTTCTGATATAGCCACCTCTGCGAAAAACAACCACTCTTGTTTTATTCCATATTCACTTTTAATTTCCATTTTAGGCAATATGTATGCAGCCTATTGAGCATACTTTGAAACTGGTGAGCAGTGTCAGCAAAGACAATTAAAATGTCTGCATATAACAGTGAAAATAGTTCTGAGGTTTCTACAGACACTCCTCTGTTTCCTTCAGATAGAAAGGGTTTCAAATAATTCCAAAATAAAGAAAAGCGTAAAGGCGATAAAACATAACCTTGGCGTTCGCCCAAAGGGCAATTAAACATACCTGTAATAATAATAATTATAATAATAATAATAGGAACATTTTAATAAATATTTAAGAAGGGAAAGAAAAATCTAAATATAAATTACCTCTCTGTGTGTGCATGTATGTGTGTGTGTGTGTGTGTGCGTGCGTGCGTGCGTGCGTGCGTGCGTGCGTGCGTGCGTGTGTGTGTGTGTGTGTGTGTGTGTGTAAATAAAATAGTTTACACAAAAATTTGAGGTACGATTTTATTTGGGATCTTTTAATCATATGACAGAGATCGTAGATTTTTTAATTTCGCGTTGTTTCTAATATTTGCAAACCGCATTATTTTTATGACCTCCTACGTTAATCGAGATGAAAATGTCATAGTAATTTGCGCTGAATTATTTTAACATTTCGCGTTGATTTTAGCGTCTAGACGTTTTGATGTATTTATTTATTTTTATTCATTTATTTATTTATCATTTTATTTATTTATTTATTATCATTCTTTTTTATGACCTCCTGCGTTAGTCGAGATGAAAATGTTATAGTAATCTGCGCTGAATTATTTTAACATTTCGCGTTAATTATAGCGTCCAGACGTTTTTATGTATTTTTTTATTTTTCATTTATTAATTTATTTATCAATTTATTTATTTATTTATTTATTATAATGTTGCGATACATGTGAAACTCCCACTATATAGCCTTTTGTTTTTATATTGAAACGAGTACGATATCTTCTATTCGAAGGATGATTTAATAATAATAATAATAATAATAATAATAATAATAATAATAATAATAATAATAATAATACATTTTAGTAAATATTTAAGAAGGAAAAGAAAAATCAAATTATAAATAACCTCTGTGTGTGTGTGTGTGTGTGTGTGTGTGTGTGTGTGTGTGTGTGTGTGTGTGTGTGTGTGTGTGTGTGTAAATAAAATGGTTTACAGAAAAAATTGCTGTACGATTTTATTTGGGATCTTTTACTCATATGACAGAGAGCGCAGATTTTTTAATTTCGCGTTGTTTCTAATATTTGCAAACCGCATTCTTCCTTATGACCTCCTGCGTTAATCGATATGAAAATGTTATAGTAATCTGCTCTGAATTATTTTAACATTTCGTGTTGATTATAGCGTCTGTACGTTTTAATGTATTTATTTACTTATTTATTTATTTATTTATTTATTTATTTATTTATTTATTTATTTATTTATTATAATGTTGCGATACATGTGAAACTCTGACTATATAGCCTTTGTTTTTATGTTGAAATGAGTATGAAGGATGATTTAATAATAATAATAATAATAATAATAATAATAATAATAATGTGGGCTTAGTACAGTGCCTAATCTTTACAAACTCTAAGCGCTTTAAATAATACATAAAAACATATAAAATGACAAGATTACCAAAAAACACCATGACATTCCAAACGAAATGAAGATGCTAGGTTTGCTTGGATGTCATGCATTAGTTGGGTTCTATTTCTTATATGGAGGTTTCTCTTAATGGCTAACAGAGACGTAGGATCGATACGGTGTGATTGCATATGACGCAGAGTTGATCTGATGCAAGATCGTGGGATACCAATAAGGACTTTAGAATATTATCATCAGTTCTATGAAGAATCCAGTCTAAAATGTGACATGTTTATGGATGGGTTGCCTACCTGGCTGTGTTAGGCTGAAAAACGTAATAGAATCTAGGAGTTTTGATTTGTATGGATTTCTAGGACAGTCAAAGTGCAATTGAAATGTCCAAGAAAAAACAGGTTGACACCGTTCGAATTTCCATACTATGGAGGGTTAGCAAACTGCTCGAAAAAGAGATTCAGTCAGCTCGTTTTTAAAAACAAATCATTACTACATCTGGCAATAATCATCATTTCCTCTTTAGAATATTTAATTATATTTTTAGCAACCCAATTTCAAAACAGAGAACTGCATTTATTGCAAACTGTAAGAACAGCTTTTTCTTTACTGGGGTATATGACATTGTTTATACGATATTTAATGCGCTATAAATGAATATATTGTAAGGTTGCATGGGCATACATACATACATACGTACATACGTAAATGCATACATACATACATACATACATACATACACACACACAAACACACACACACATACATACACACACATGCATACATACATACATACATGCATACATACATACATACATACATACATACATGCATGCATGCATGCATCCATCCATGCATGCATGCATGCATCCATCCATCCATCCATCCATGCATCCATCCATGCATCCATCCATCCATCCATCCATACATACATACGTACATACGTAAATACATACATACATACATACATACATACATACATACATACATCCACACAAACACATACACATACATACATACATACATACATACATACATACATACATACATACATACATACATGCATGCATGCATCCATCCATCCATCCATACATACATACATATGATATATCCTCCTGAAACTTAGTATCTGATTTTTTACGTTACACTTTTAAACTGTATTCGATAGAAATGATTAACAAGGCAACGTTAGTGCATGTACACAAATTCTAAAATGTTCGGAGTTTTCAACAAAATGAAAGTCCTACAGAACATTTTCGTAAAATATGACTTTAACTAATCCGTTTGTAGTTGAAATTATGTTATTTTTAGTTTTGAATAATTATGCAGCAAAACATATGTGAATAGGTTTGTAGATTGGTAGGTACATTTGTAGGTAGCGATAGATAGATAGATAGATAGATAGATAGATAGATAGATAGATAGATAGATAGGAGGGTGGATAAGTAAATAAATAAATAAATAAATAAATAAATATCATCAGAGATTTTTAGGGCGTCGGTGCTGGTTTTAATTCAAACATGTCATTCCATTGTCTTGAACCATGTTAATGCGGTGGTGGACGCTAGCCTCCCGTGTGAGCTACCTGTGTGCGGCAAACTTCAATCATTACTTAATCACACATTGATTAGGTGACAAAGAACCCGCTTTATTTGATTGTTCTCGTTGTTTTACACGGTGAGCATTCCTCAAAATTCAGTAATCAGGGGCCAAGCAATTTAATGATACGTGGTGTGATGAGACTGTATATTAACCCATATTAGCAATGAAAGTTTTCACATCACTGATCAGAGGCGATTAGTAACGTCCGTCTTTTGATTTCTTGTTGACTAAGTTTATCAAGTAATACTGTGTTATATTCGGTCCAACGGATATAGAAGAATCAAGACAGGCTACTTGGTAAGTCATTTAGATTTTATATTCATTTCTGCACATGTAATTTTTTATTTTTTATTTTTATTATGTTTTTTGTTTTTGTATTTGTTTTTGAGGGGGAAGATATTGGAATATCGAACTAGCTTTTTTTCTTCTTTAAAACGTTCAGCATTCTGTTTTCGCATTTACAGCAATCTTGAAAGCTAAGACATATACACTTACCGTATTATTTGGAATCTCTTTTTATTTTGTCACGGGATACCATTTACTAAGATGATTAAGGACGCGCAGTCTTCCATTTGATTAATAATGTTAAAGTTTCCAAGCGCAAATTTAAAATTTATTACTCTTCACAACGTCTGTTCATAAGGTGGGCTATCTGAATTGTACCCTAGTTTTCTCGCTCTCCTTGACCAAGTAAAAACAATATTATAAAACATGTCACGGAAGATATATCATCTATAATGTCATATTTTGTCAAGGATATATTGCATTTAAAATGTTAGACGTATTTTAAAGACGTTTAACCATGTGGGTCTTGATGGAGGAGGGCTGGAGGGCGAGGAGCCGAAATTAATATCCCACTTGCAAACGCACTACCGTATTGATATGTGGACTATCACGTTAAGTGGTTTTGTATTTTAAAAAGATCATTCTAACATTTATGAAAAGACTGTAATTATTTTGTGAGCATCCTGTAAAACCTAATCGATTTATTACTTTAATGTTCATCCTTAACTCCTTAAGTCTGGTTTCGCCCTTACGAGTTAAGTAGGATCTAACTCTAAGTAATCAATTGATTAGGATTTACATTACGTCACACTTACCCCGCAAAATTTTATACGATTTTAGAAATAAGTACTTTCGTGTAATATTTTGCATCTGCATTTAGTTATGTACGTGTGTGCGTGCGTGTGTTTTATTATTAATTTGAGTTTGCGCTTTTCTTGAAATTTTGTCGTTAATTAAGAAACCAGTAAAGTTCCTGAAAGCATTTAGAATTGCGTGTTTTGAAGGTTAGTTTCTAATGCTATTCACTCTGTTAAACGTGATATTGGTATCCGGTACATTTCTTTCTCTCATAATTTGTATTTCATTTAATCGATTTTCAAATATATTGACTTTAACATTTGATGCTACAAAATGGTTATACAAACAAAACACGAACCGCGGGAATAACTAGTAAACTGTTGAAATCAATGTTTAAAATATTTTCAAACCACATGAACACATAAATAGCATGCTGTTGGTGCTATGAACTAGTAACTTCTGTTGCAAGTGACATGACTTTAACCAGTCAAAAATGCATCTTACCAAGGTGTGGTTTTAATTATTGCGATAAAATGAAAATGTTCCAATATGATATTGAGCAATGATTTTCGATGGCAAGCAATTTATGTTGCGCTAGCTAGGTTTCTTCATCCATCACAATTACATTTTGTATTTCATTGAAATCTTTGCGTCGTTGTACGTTGTTACAACTGACGAGCATAACATGATATGTGAACAATCTCTTACATCTTTAAAATATGGCCTGTCCTTTTTTATTTCTAATTAACTTTTTGGAAGGTGACAATTTTACTCTAGTAATCTATACATTGAAAAATGGACTTACGTGTATTCCCACACAAAGCTACCGGCGACACCAGCAACGTCTGTTATCATTTACCATCTTCACTCACTTAAAGTCGAAGCTAACTGCAAACAACATAGACCCTGATCTGCAGGCACATTATGAGACAGTATATCATGGTCTACGTTTGTTTTACTGATTACTCATAATAAACTGCATAGATCTCGATCTACAAGCGCATTATACAACTACAGATCTGGATATGTGCAGTTTGCAGTTGACTGGACGTATACGAGAGTAATACAGTAAGCACGTTTTCTTATGTTGCATATGAATGCATAAAAAAAGCAAGATAGAAACGGATCTCACGCCGTTCAAACGTAAGGTGGGCAAGATTGTATCGCTATTTGTGAATGGCTACATCTGTCTACCTGCTACACCACGTGAATTTGTACATCTGTCTACCTCCGACTCCACGTGAAGTTGTACTTCTTTCTAACTCATACACCGTTATGAAGTCGTAACGTGGCTATGTTGAAGATGTAACATTATTGTCTTATTGTTTAGGTCATGTTGTTTATATCATTGATCACATAGAAACAGAATGTATTAAATGACGTAAACAATAATATCGAATTCAATTTGAATTCAGTCTGAAGAAGCAATAATGCGAAACCAGTCACACATTGTACGTATTGTTGTTTACTTCGTAATAATGTCTTAAAATTCAGTTCTGTCGCATGTAGGTTTAGGAATGGGAGTGACGAGTCCATAACAATGTATTCATTTAAGGACCGATGTATATTTAGATGAAAGAAAGCGATTTACTTCAAAGTTGTTGTTTTTTGTGTTTGGTTGTTTATTAGTTGATTTTTAAGGAGAAAATGAGCGTGAAATTGTTGAAATAGTCAATTTTTTTTTTTTTTTTTTTAAAATCCAGATGGATATAGTTCTTCCAAAACTTGCCGATACGAACCAAAATCTTATTAAGACAACGACAATATGATCAATGCGCAGAAAATATGCGGGTTGAGCTGTAACTCTGTCCTTAACTTTATATTGCTGGACACGTACGCAATTATATTTTACATATGAATGATTTTACCGATACTGTCATAGTTTATTTAAAAAGATTAAATAACCTCAATTTGACCGAACAATGACGCATGTACTAGATATTATAACAAAGATGTTTATTATTATGGCATATAGTAGGATCGGATGTTAAACCATTAGAGTTATGTCACCATGACCCTACTTAGTATGAACAGTACTGTTTGAAATCTATCATAAATCGCTTTTTAAGAAGACGGATCAAAATTTGGAGCGGCTTCAATAGTTTTTTTATTGTACTGTCCATGTTCAAAAACTTTGAAAAGTTTGATGTTCATCGGAATTCTTTTATCTGACCATAAAAAAAGCTCAGTTTTAAGTGTAATCCCGTTGTATTCTCATGACGATCGTTTGAAGTTAGTTTCGTATATATTTAATGTTTTTTATACTTTGAAGTTAGTTCCGTATATATTTAATGTTTTTCAGCACTGAAGTTAATTTCGTATAATTTTAAATTCCGTTTGTATTCTCTCTTTGTTTGAGTTAGTTTCGTACATATTTAATTTTTTTTCATCGTTTTTCATCGTTTAAAGTTAATTTCGTAGATATTTAAATCCCGTTTGTATACTCTCTGTTTGTTTGAAGTTAGTTTCGTATATATTTAATGTTTTTCATCGTTGAAAGTTACATTCGTATATATTTAATGTTTTTCATCCTTATTAATGCTCACTTAAGCGATCGTGTTAGAGTGATTTGTAAATGCGTAAAAATCCAGAATGAATAGTTTTCGTAGTGTTCCAGGCACCTTAAACTTTGTCAGGGATTGGGGCCACGAACTCACCGTTGACAACTTACTCATACCACTCCATGCATTATACAGCTTTATTTTTTTATATATTATGCTTATAAGTACTTTATAACTATCTGAATCAGAAAAGTGTGTTAAGACGTATTGAAGAAAGTAATTTCTAGTATTTAAAATACTAAATGGTAAATGCTATCATAAAATGATATTTATACTCTATATGCACACAACGTTACAATTAAGCATGAATGTACTACCATTATTAAACCACCCCCAGCCAGCCATCCACTCCCAAATTCGCACATTCAATTCCGAAATACAGACTTAATTAAATTATTATGGACTGGCAGCTGTGTGCATGATTTAGCCAGTTTGTTTACATTCCTGATCCATAACACATTGCATAAAGACCAGAAATCTGTCTGTATGTGTGAAGAGTCAATAAATTTGCTCCCTTAAATGAAATAAGTTAAAATGCGTTATTAAAAAACACCAAAAACAAAACAGGGATCTCGTAAGCTCATTCATTGTGGATACTTCGTGTAGAACTAAAGTATCCACAGCGCAAGAACAAATACCATGTCATCATTATATATAATTCCACTTTTGTACCTTGTCTCTCGTGTTTGGACATCTAACTTACCTAGATTTAACATTTGTTATCAATGGACATGTGAGCACTAGTTTCCCTTGTAAAGGTCGTTTTCAGGATTGTCATTGGCATCATCAGTGTTGTCGTCACATGAGCTCTCCCTTGGAACAATTTGTTTTGGCATTTGTGGTGTGTGTGTGTGTGTGTGTGTGTGTGTGTGTGTTATTTGGATTTTTAACTAAGCTTTAAGAATCATATCGCTACGATATATGCAGTGTACATTTTTATAGTGATGTCTAGCAATGGGGCATGATGCCGCAGACATATAGCATGATGTCCCACCCAGTCACATTATCCTGACACCATGGCGACAAGTACTAATATTAACCTCTTAATGCTGAGCGCCTAGCGAGGCAGCTGTTAGTATCATTTTTATAAGCCTTTGGTATACTCGGTTGGGGTTCGAACCCGAGAACTCCTGCATCCGAAGCGGACGCTCTAACCACTAGGGCACCGGAGCGGTCATCGAATTCTTGTACCATCAATCCTATTTTTGAAACCATTTTCAAGGTTTTCCCTTAAAAGTCACCTGTTTTTGTATTTAAATCTTATAAGTTAAATTTCACGTAAACAGTAACAAATGACACTAGAATGTGTAATACATCAGTAGAATGAAACCGTCGTCCGTTCGTATGTTCATCTGACAACTGTAAATAGCAACTCATAGACTTTGTATAAAATATTTCTGCACAAAGTTGTCTCAGAGTTCTGTAATTCGTGCAAGCGTGGCATTGGAGGAAACAGTTTCCTGTTATATTTTGAAAGATGTGCGCGTGATTCTATTATTACATATTATTATATATAGTACGCTCCTCTATCTGGTCTAGTAATCATATAGTAACTGTAAATAGATGATTACTTTGTTTACTGCTGAATCTGAATCTTGACTCGGAGCATCTTTCAACTTCCACAGATCAGACTTATCTGTGACAAACAAACATGACGTATGTTATAAGTCAGGAATTCAACCCAACCCTTGGAGAATTTTAGATGCTGTTAAGTTATACATTGTGGTTGTTCAAAGAGCTACTGTCAAGATAGGATAAAGTATATATTGGAATAACATTAATAATACAAAAGTAGATAAAAGGTTTCATGACAAATTTCCAAGACGGAGCTCGTCACACGAGTGGTCATAATCTGACGTGCATGACCTATTTATAGCTCTAGGTCCCGAGGTGGGGATTGTTTATCAATCTGTGAAAGAGTCGAATAGATTGCATTAACCGAAAATTAAACAACATTAGTTCTATATTGCACCTTTAATGTAATATCAAAATGAAAGAAACTGAAATATCATTAGTAACTGTGGCAGGTAGGATGTAAAGAACTTTATGTTTTACTTACTAGTTAATCAAACCTATTACTTGGACTGATCACTCATAGTAAGAGAAATGAAGCAAATGTCCGTAAAAGCATAAGTTTGAGACTGCATTTTAAAGTGGTTAAAAGGTGAATTTTTTTTCTGAGAGGACATAGCTGAGAACCTCCGTAATTTATTCATTGAGTCTTTTGAGACAACATTGCGGAGGCACTATCTAGTGCTGAAAGGTGAATCATGTCTTGAAAACCTCCTCAGAACGTCCACTCAGGTAGAGAATTTGTCGTTGCATGAACACACTTTGGGGTTCAACAACGTCTTTTAGGTTAAAAGCTGTATTGTTTAAGATGAAGAAAGGGCCGTTACAAGTGAAAGTGACGTAGAAGAGAGAAATAGAAAGACGGAATAAGAGTTTATGTGAAGAGTGAAGAGTGGAGTGTAAATAAGGTTGTAAGGTATGTACTTTTGTTTTGTCATTTCCTACTAATTAAGCTTTGGTGTCGAGCAGAACCTAACATATTAAAGAGAAACATAAAACCTACATTATAATATGGAAATAGTGAAGCTCTCTTACCCATGAAATTTTGGAATGTGTCTGTGGACTATGCTACAGTACTTTAGTACATAATGTCAAATGTACACCTTGATAGGTTAATGTTGCTACAAGGTCCGTTAATGGACAATAATCCTCTTCAAGAAATGAAACTTGATGACACTTTAAGTATGTTATTTCACGTGTGTAATTGAAACGTATCTTCAGCATACGGATATACCTGTCGTCAATTCAGGCAGATGGCGTACATACATACATGCATACATACATACATACATACATACATACATACATACATACACATTTACCTTATTGTAAATGTTCATCAGTGCTTACATTTCGCTGCTGTAACATGTCGCAACAATTTCACACGATATCAGAAATAATAGGTTTGACCTATGTCAAATGTTAGACAATGCATATTGTTTTCGATTATACAACATTCATATCATCCAAATATTTATCGTCAAGTGAGCAAAAAATGGTTCTGAATCTAGTTCATTAATCAACAAGTGTAATTTTTATACCACACCACGACACCGGTAAAGACATATAATGATATCTTTGCCTCGCCGTCACACCTTGCCTAGGTTTTGCGTTTAGGTCAATTTTAGGAACAATGGTGCGACATTTGATTTGATGAACACATTTCTAGCTTTTATTATGTTGATATTATACTACTTTTCAAAATAGAAGATTTGAATGGAAATTTATATGTTTGAACATCCATTGATATGTACAGTTTTAGAGTTTCGCAGCCTGTATAGGTAGTTGTCACCATTATTTGATCTTGAAAATATCATAGGCCCACATTCGTCATTAATTTGTAAACATATACAGCCCTGACCCAGAACGTTGCTTTGTTACCTGAAATTACAGAACAAGTTCCTTATTTCAAGTTTATCCTTGTTTATCATACACTTTACAACGCCTTTTCCCGTGATACGCGGACAGATATATCCAAATAATCCACTTAAATATGAATTATAGTTGCATGCAAAATGCATTCTTAAATTTATTTTCTGATATATTTCTTTTTAGTCTCAGTATGGACTCAAAACAAGAACACGACATTAAGCTGGAACCAGAGTCGATGGAGTGTTCCAACCAGATGTCTTGTACCCAGCCTATTTACGAGGACTGCGACGATAACCTGTTTCAGATGAAGAATGAATTCATGTCCGATGCTGCCTCATCCTGCTCCGAGACTGACTCTGTGTCGGGGCGTTCCACACCATCTTCGGAATCAGCCTCAGCGTCAAGTGAAAGTATCTTACCTAGAATTATACCGATCGGACATTTCTCATCTTCTTCAGAGAGCGCGTTTCGTCAGTATCGTAAACCCCTGGAACATCATAGTGTTCGTTCGCTCCCATTCAGTTATCCCGTCATAAATTCATTTGACTATTACAATCAATACTCTTTTCAACCTTATCACGGTTCGTACAATCCCTTGTACCAACAGCATTTTGGGGTGACTTCTTACCACTTATTCCCATGCGTGCCGAGGAATGAGCAGAATTTAGCATTACCTTCAGTGAATGGACATCTAGTGACAGGCTTAAATCAGAACCAACATGTTCCATCAGATAATTCCATGCCAAAGAAGACACTGCCTTTCTCAATCGAAGCCATTCTTGCTAAGGATCCGTCACCAAAGGATATTCCCGTAAGCCCTACTGTGACTGACAGTACGGAATCGCAAGACGCATATTGGTGTCACGTTTGCGAGGACTTCTGCCGTGATACAGTTGAGGCAAATCTTCATCGACAGCGCCATCTGCTAGAGAATGCCATTCCTGCTCTTCAGAGAGACATTTTCATGAAACATGGTCATGTAACGAGACACGAGCGCCAATGCTACATGAACCGTGTCACGTGTGGAGTTTGTAGTAAGATTGTCGTGATATCATCATTTAAGAGGCACATCGCCAGCCATAACGGTTTCCCATGCCGAGTTTGTGGAAAAGAGTTTTACCTGAACTCCAGACTTCAGGAACACATGCACATTCATACAGGCGAGCGACCACATTCCTGTAGCATATGCAACCGCAAGTTTGCCAAGAAATCCTCGTTAAAACAGCACATGAACTACCATACAGATAACAAAGAGGTACAGTGCGAGTTTTGCGGGAAGCGCTTCTATCGTGCATGCGCACTGCGTGTCCACATTAGGAACCACACAGGTGACTTTCCTTTTAAGTGTGAGTTGCCCGGATGCTCTAAAGCTTTCCCACAGAAGATCCAGCTTCAGTTGCACATGAACACCCACAGACGCAGAGGTGATATTTGAGAGACAGGATGTGATAACGCGTATCAAGAAATTATGAAAAACGTTGATTTTCATTTATTGATAGGCTTATCTCAAGGAACATATCTGTGCCGGTACGTTCAGGAGCCGTGTACAATGCATTATGATAGAACGTTAAGCGGCTGATTCAGCTGCGCATGAACAACCCCAGACGCAGAGGTGATGTTGGAGAGACAGGATGTAGTAACACGTAACAAGAAATGACGAAATCTGTGGCAGACTTATCTCAAGGAATATATCTGTGTTGGTTAATTGCATGAGCCCTGAACAGTGTTACACAGCTAGTTATAACCTTGAAGATAAAAGAGATGAGGAACTACTGGGAAAATATCTGCCACATATCTGCTTGATCACAAATTCTAAATATTTGCTAAATCGAATATTGTTTGTTTGGAAATTTGATTTTGCATGTATGTGCATGAAATGTAATATTACTGTGCATATACATGGTATAGGATGATACAATTATACCTTTAAAAATGTATGCAGTATGTCTTGTATATGTTAATCACATAGTTCACAAAAGCTACTGGTTTCTTAGGGAGTTTGAATTATTTTATACTCTCTATTTATTTACGTATCCACTTTGTCTTTCGTCATCTCTCTTGTTTTCAAGCATTGCCTTCTATATATCTCCGTCCGTCTGTCTATCTGTCTACCTATCTGTCTGTCTGTCTGTCTGTCTACCTACCGACGTACGTACGTACGTACGTATGTATGTATGTATGTATGTATGTATGTATGTATGTACGTATGTATGTATTTCTGCTGCATTATCTTTTGATCTCTTTCGTAAAAACGTAAAATTTTACTTGCTACCCATTTTAGGGATCTATCCGAGAATGTTAATGTCCTAATCTTTCTTGTCGCAAGTACGCAGTATCTCATCACCTTGAAAATTAAACAGCCAACTTATCTGTCTATTTATCTATCTATCTATCTATCTATCTATCTATCTATCTGTCTGTCTGTCTGTCTGTCTGTCTATCTATCTATCTATCTATCTATCTATCTATCTATCTATCCACTTATCTATCTACCTATCAATCTATCTACCTATCTCTCTATCTATCTATCTATTTGTCTGCCTAAGGCACGGTTTTGTTCTCTTGCCCGTTTATACTGCATACAATGTACAAAATGTCGTTTCAAGATGTACAAAGTGAACACTTCATGTTGCTGAGACAAGAACTTCACCTGTCCAATCGCACATTACACTCGTTATTCTTAGCTTTTTGGCAACCAGCAAGTCTCGTTCCCATTCCTTTCTTTCAACAAACTAAGCGTTGACAGTCCTGTAGTGACATCAGTCCTGTAGTCAGTCGTGTAGTAGCATCAGTCCTGTAGTGACATCAGTACTGTGGTCACATCAGTCCTGTGGACACGTCAGTTCTGTAGTGACATCAGTCCTGTAGTGACATCAGTCATGTAATGTCATCAGTCCTGTAGTGACATCAGTCCTGTGCTGACATCAGTCCTGTGCTGACATCAGTCCCATACACGGAGGCGAGATCTACAGTCTACATACATATGCTTGCCACATGTTACCGTTCTTATTCCGAACCCTCTTATTCACAGACCCCTGGTAAGATAAAGGGATGAAGCATGCAATGAAGACAGAGGTAATATTAAATAATTATCTTAATTGTAGTATAACTAGTTCTTCTTACAAAATAGCTGTCTTGAATTTGACCAATTCTTAGAAAGTTATCGTTTGGTTCTCTGATGTCTTAAGAATATGGAAAAGTAATACAAGGAAACGTTAAGGTTAGCTGGTGTAAAACAACATCTGAAGAGCTAACTACATGGCCATGCTATCTGTCAGGTAAAATGAATGCATTTATTCTGTGATGACTTTTACCACCAAGCACGACCATGGAGGTCGTAGGTACATATGGTGTTGGGGACCCCAAGTGGGCAAGTAATCTAAAGCGCTCACCGTAATGGAGCATTGACATCTCACCTCTGTCTACGTGGGTTTGAGTCTCGGGCTCGGCCAATGTGGATACGTGAGAAAGCTTGCCGGTAGCTTCTCGTGGGTCGGTGATTCTTTCCAGGGTTTTCCCGGGTTCTTCCTCCACCATTTATACTGGCCGCCAAGTATAGCCTATCTTGTGTTGAAAAATGGCGTTAAACCCTATAACAACAATAACAACAACATAAAGTGTTACCTTTCAGTCATTTCAGGCATTGTAGTGGGGCATACGTGCGTTTTAAACTCGTGATTATAAATAAAATTAATTTCTATTTACTAGTTAGAGTTCTAGAATATAAAGCCGGTTGAAATAGGTAATACATGTATCCAGTCACGCTAATAGATACGTTTCTGGTTTCTGTACATAAAGAGAGAGAGAGAGAGAGAGAGAGAGAGAGAGAGAGACTTTAGTTTTATATTTCCCAAATGAGCAGCCAAATTGTTTTAATAGACTGGGAATAGTCATATACGATTATTCTCGGCTGGGAAACTTGGGAGCTAAATTAGATAAGCAAACAGGAAAAATATTGAGAAAACCAGTCATAGCTATTTTTAAAGATGAAATATCGTGAAAATACGGTAGAAAAATCCTGAACTGATGCAGAATAGTTTTCTCCAACGTGAATAAATGAATCTTGTAATTCTGATTCTTGCTAAAGCCAGACAAACGGAAGTTGGAAGATCAATCTCCCTGATCTGTACGAATATCAAACTCTAGATCTATATATATATATATATATATATATATATATATATATATATATATATATATATATATATATAAACTGAATTCTAAATAATTTCAGGTCGTGAAAGTTCATGAACATTCTTTCCGCTTGAACTTGACGTAGTAGTAAAACACAATCCGATGGAATGACGATCGTTTGAATTTTATATGTCAATTTCCACAATAAAAATGTAATATTAGTTACATTGTGTTTTGGCAAGGGAGGTGAGAATTTATATGTTTCATTCACTATTTGTCCTAAGCTCATCGGAAACTGCAGTTACGTACAGATATTAAACGTCGACTGCACTTCACTAATAGGAAGGGGATAGACAACATTTTTTTTCAGCGGTAACGAGAATTGCCTTTGTATATTTAAAGTCAGTATTGCTTATGAATGAACATATAATTGATGTTCTACGTAAAACTCGAAGAACCAGGATGTGACGATCTTGTATTCTTAACCGAGGTTTTAAAATCCGAGTTAATAGAAGCTGCCACTTGTAATTTCTTTTTATAAAATTTACTAAAGTACCATCACCTTATATTTTATGGTAGCACACCACTAAGCAAATAAATGAGACACTGTGCCTCAAAACCTGTTTCTACACCGTTGTTTGCAAGCTGTGGTCCATTACAATAATTCGTTCTTGCAAACTGACATACATGTAACTAGACCGGAAGTCCCAATTTGTCTGGTAATCCGGACATAGGTTCTGAGCAACATTTGATTTCCTTAATTCGAAAAGTAATACTATAGCTAAAGTCTCTGATAAAACTTTCCTCGAGAAAAGAGAAAGGACAATCAACAAAGAAAAACATTGAACAACACACAAGTCTAAGCATAAGGAAAAATAACACGGTAAACCCTAGCCTCTAAAATAATACTTCTTAAGCATTGATGCAGTAGGGTTTCGGTGAACATTTTCATGAAGACACCATACTATAATGACTAAAGCTTTAATTCTCAATGAAAGCGTTATTAATACATCTGTCAGAGTGTTGCTCCTACTACAACACAGAAAACTTTGAGCTGACATGACTTGCAGTGAGTAATGATTTTGTATAAGAATTCTGGCTCTTGTGAGTATTGAAAATTCTTAAAAGTTTTTGGCCTTGCCTGGTAAATTTATATAAGATTGTTCATATATAAGTGGAAATATACAAGTATTGTACTCGTTAAATGTTGATTAGATTGTATTTTCTTTATGGGGAGCAATTATGAAGGCAATATCAACCACTGATTATAAACACGGGTAATTACCATTAGGCCACCATCTTCTATGACGCTATTGGTCAAAGGGAAATTATCATTAGGCATCCATCTTAAATGACTCTCTGGGTTCGAAGGAAAATTACCATTATGCCACCATCTTCTATGACGCTCTGTGGTCAAAGGGAAATTACCATTAGGATAGCAAATTTGCGAGTTCCTGGCGTCAAATGGGAATCCCACGCTATAAGGAATCTGTGGATTATAATGTCTGACAGGAATTTAACATCCAGCCGTTGTTGATTTTTTTTTCTTGTCATTACAGGGACAAGGACAAAATTAATATTAGGGTACCATTTTTTGGGACTGTGCGGACAAGTGAAAATTATGTATTAAAATTGTTCATGTGATTTATCCTAATGAGAACTTCTATATAATGTTGGGTGGGGGAGCTGTGGTTATCCTAACTTTAAGCACTGAAGACTAACATGTATATTACAGACAACAAGTTGTATTTCAAATACATTCAGTGAAGGATGTTTTCATTCATCAGTTTAACAAAGTTCACCAATTAGATAACCTTTGCACAAAATGACCTCTGTTACATTCCATTGCTAAATTTCATAAGAAGATTAAAATTGTGTCTGTTATATAACTATTTCTTAATTTACCAATTTACCGACTGCAAACTGTTACAAAATATTTGATCTCGAATTGGCCAGATATCAAAGCTATGCATCTTACACTTTGGATGCAATATCTTATGCCAAACTACAGATTGAAAGAAAAACTCCATTATGAAATGTGTGTCTGAATTAAGACACTTACATTTTGGGGTATATTCTCGTGAATAGGCCTCACAATGAAATTTCAAATCACATTATAAAACACCACTATTATCTTATTTTAACCGTCTTTCACTTCTGAATATGCGAATCCAAGACGACGTAGGTAAAGACAATCCACACCATATTATATGCAAACGCACTATTAAACCGTATACGTATAATGGCATTGGATAAAATTGCCTGGATTCAGTTAAAATATATAATACTTTATTTGTCTTCTTTTGCAAGTGTTGATGGAATTTTCTCACTAAGACTGTTACCTACTGTTAGCAAGCTGCTTTATAAACATAATCATTATCAATTCAGGCAAAGTTTCATTCACCTATTTTGGAAGACCAATGCTATTGCTACGATGTCGAATGAGCGCAAAATTTGGCTTGTGCCAGATTTTGTTCATAAGGTTTGTAAAATTCTGACTGCGTACACGTTTCATTTTGTTATCTTAGACTTAAGACGTTGAGTGACATATGCACTGTTTTTGAAAACAGCAATATATATTTCTACATTTTAAATCTAACGAATGTGGCCTCTATGATGTTAAGATCTAGTGCTTTAAATATGCAATATTTACTATTTCAGCTTTTGAAAACGGGAAAGCTAAACACGACACTTAATAGGATGTACATTATGAGGAAACGCAAAACAGTTCTACATGTTTTCTTCACGTATTTGAATCAACAGTCACCATGAAAAGATTGCACATTTCCCAAGAGAAACCAGAAACTTTGCGACGACGACGTTTGGGGTCGGCTCATATGAAGTGTTAGCAGAAGTTCACTGGAACTATTTGGAAGAAGTCATAATCGTCCCATATTCAGCATCATATACCGACACTGGACCGGGGGAGTCAAGATTAGTCAAGGAAGAAGGTCGTTCTCTAGTTCGTCTCAAGACAGTTTTGTGTGGATCGAGTTTTAGTACACCCGAGTTATTATCTTCTTCCAATCTCTTGGACAAACTTCAATGATGAGTTTGACATCACTGATCGAAAAGTTACTATTCACAAGATGTACTTATTACATCCGGGTTCGTTGATGGAGTTATAAGTCAATAGTTTCAGGTTATGTGCGTCATGTGATGAGCCTTTAACCAGTCTAAAGTGCTTATGGAATCGGGTTACAATTAGTACTTCCAGTTCAGTACTGTAATGTAGTTCTAGTCTAGTTGTATAAGCATTTTTCCTCTCTCATTTTGATGGTGACAGAAGAGTTATATCTATGCATTTTTGGTAAGGAATGAAAGGTAATTGTTTATTCTTGAGAATATGATCTTATGGTGTGGTTGTCTGTATGTGTTTCAGCGACAGTGCACAGTGAGTAATCAGGTCTTAGTGATGATCCGGAAGTGAAATCTGTGTTCCATTGCATGTTGCTTTGTTTACAGTCCAGCAGCATAAAAAAATACTGGTGAAGCTTTAACAAGAACTTCACCGTGAAGTCATCTTTGAAGGCATTTTAGATTAACATATGATTTTTATTGATTGTCACACAGTGGAAAGTTCAGTACTGAGAAACAAATGTAGAGAATACATAGTAAAATAAATTGTGTTCTATATCCTTATATCTGTATGTGTGCGAGTTCGCAAATATAATGAAAAAGACCACGGTAAAATTGTTGCAATCTATCGTGTACGCCCTTGAATAAAAAGTGGTTTGTCCTTCAAATTTAAAAGTAATTAACCATTTTTAGAATGACAACATACTCTACTTTATGCATATAAAAGTGGGTGACGAAAGGAACACTGCTCACATCCCCTTACAAAGCTACTTGCGACACGTACTAAAACTTTGTTGTGAAGCATGCATATTTAATATGTTGAATATTAATACTACACAGTTAGAGTGAATAACCAGTGTAGCATATAAGACTCAAATGACCAGTGTAGCATATAAGACTCAAATAACCAGTACAGCACTGCAGACTCAAATAACCAGTGTAACATATCAGACTCGAATAACCATTGCTGCATATCAGACTCAAATAACCAGTGCAGCATAGTTAGGGCATCATATCAGACTCTAGTAATCAGTGCAGCTTATCAGACTCGAATAACAATCACTATCCTTGCAGAGTCAGAAGACAGCAGCCCAGTCCCTCCCCTTTTCTGTCAGACTTAAAATTAAAATAAAATGTTCCTTTGTCCCAGTTGACTAATACCAGTGTACAGATTTTAGTCCGTAGTGAAATCTGCTAGTCTCTAACAGACGAATGTTAGTTTCAAACCCTCAAAATGTCTACATAAACCCGTTTTCAGAATTCTGGGTCTAAGTCTGACACTTATCAAAACAATTTTAATTTAACATAACATTTTTCTATTGTTTTTGTTAAATTTTAAGTTTTATTTTAATTAAAATAACATTATTCTGTATTCTGTACTTTGGTATTTTAATTAAAATAACATTATTCTAAGTTTGGGTTATTTTAATTTTAACTAATATTATTCTGTAGTTTCTTTATTTTGATTTAAAATAACATTATTCTATAGTTTGGTATTTTATTTTTAATGGATGCTATTCACATTGACAAATAAGGTCCCTGTTCCTTGAAATTTTAATCTCAATGACATGCCTTTCAGCAAATAATGCCAATGGATTTGTTTTTTCAAAATTTATTCCCTTCATCACTGTTTTCGTTTTCTCTACTAAATAGTCATATATGTCATTAATCTGATGGTAATTCATTTCTGATATTTTTTAAAAATCTGAAGTCCACTGAGCGTTTTCGGAGCAGCTATAATAGATTGAGAAATGTAGGATGTCAATATTACACTTACACCGATTAGTTTAACTGCGAGGCGTCCTTTTCCCTGCAAATTATGACGTAGTACGCGATATTAGCGAGTCTGTCCGCTGACACTATCATTTTCCAGATTTAAGATTTCTTATTAATTTTTAGACGGTTAAACACTAGGCTATAATCGATATTCTTATCATTTTGTGACATTTTGATTGTTTGTAGATCTCTCAGCAGTGAGCGCCTCCTTTTGGAATTACGAGATGGTGCGAGATAACCCGAGAGCGTTATTCTCAATTATTGTTGTAGTTGTTATAGGGTTCAACGCCATTTTTCAACGCAAGATAGGCTATTCATGGCGGCCAGTATAAAAGGTTGAGGAAGTACCAGGTAAAACCCCAGAAATCCCAGAAACCCCAGAAAGAACCACAAATCCACGAGAGCTACTGGCAAGGTTTCTCACGTATCTACATTGGCCGAGCCAGGGACTCGAACCCACGCAGACAGAGGTGAGATGGCAGTGATCAGGAATGAATAGCGCTTTAGACCACTTAGGCTACTCGGGGCCCCTCAAGTATTGTGAAATTGCTTCATTGACATGGTGCACACACACACACACACACACACACACACACACACACATATTGTATGTATGACTGTTATATACATTAAAAATAACATAGCTTTTAAAGTGTTGGAATAAAGCAGTTTGTTATACCAATACTATTAATGACATATGAAAATAATAATAAAAATTATTAATAATCCCCGTTTTCTAAATTAATTTAACATGGTACACAATTTCACCGCAATCCTTTCTGTTTTCCGCGCCCCCTCCCCTTTCATGCATAAGGGTCAAAATACGCAGAAATCTGGAGTGAGAGAGGAAAAGAATTTCGGCTGGAGGGAAACCTTGAAACTGAACTTACATCAAGTAACCTACAAGAATATGGTTCGTCCTAACGGTATGTGTACACGTTTCTTGAGATTGATCTACAGTGTTTATATAATCAATGATAGAACGATGCAATAGCTTGACACTATGCGGTAGATTTGTTGGTTACGAGGTACACATACTGTAATGCATTTAATGTTTTGTTGTTGTTTCTTAAACCTATTTTAATGTTCTAAAAATCGACCATTCCCATCTCTCTCTCTCTCTCTCTCTCTCTCTCTCTCTCACACACACACACACACACACACACACACACAAACCACAACACCCACCCACTCACAGCTAAACACACCTAAACACACACACACTTTGGAGTAATGGGACGAGCACACTGCTTGCACAAAAGTTTAATAATCCGTACGTGTAAATGTGTAGAACAAGTAATATATGCTTGATGTTGAACTTTTCATAGGGTTTGGTAGATCTGATTGTAAAACTGATTCTGTAAATTTTCCATCTTTTATGTTTAGGATAGGCTGGATGCTAATATTTATTGTATATCTTTCAACTTCTAATAATTCCAATTTTTATGAATTGACTGCGTTTTCTACGTTTTGATTGGATGTAAACGGTCACGTGATATTGATCTGGAATTTTTTACACATCGATAAATTTTGCGGACTACTTTTGGTTCTCTGTTTCCAGATCATTTGATGTGAAGTTTTATCTATATCAACGCCTTACACCCTAATAATAACAACAACAACGACAAGCTCCCACCCACCCGCTCCTGTGATTTCCGATCAAAAATGACAAGCCACAGATTAAAATCGACTGGCAGGCTTTAGAAGCCAATCTTCGGAAAGTATTGCATTTCACCTCGACAACATGTCACAGCAACGTTTATTAAAGATCAGGGTCATATGTCAACAAGGGATCTCACTCAAAATGGATATAATTTTGCTTTTGAAAGATCGAAATGCGTGGAAAGTAACAACGCCGTTGCTTTAACAATCTTAATTTTTGAGAAAAAAGGAATATTCCTGTTTTAACCGCAATAACCATTTTTTATATATTAAAATAATGATCATAACAATATATCACTGGCATGACCCACTATGACAATGTACCCCGCATCACTGTTTAAAGAATCGATGAATCTTGGCTAGCGAAGATAGGGCTATGTATTCTATTGCAGTTAAGAGGCTAATGAAAGAAAACTTCGATGTACATAAAAGTGAATATTTTATCTGCTGCTCTGATTTTAGAAAGGAAGTAAATTGGAATTATAAGGATTAATGATCATGGTTGGGTATTTATCGATGTGTAAATGTTGCCTAATCACTGACAAAGTTTGATTTAAGTCCTTCGGACTTTTTTTACTTTGTGAGCGATTAGGTAAATAAATACCAAACCATGATCATTTAATCCTATGGTAAATTCATTGTAAAGCATTGAAATTACAACAATTACAAAAGGATCTCTTGTCATGATAGAAAAGGATATTATAGTGCTACCAACGTTTAACTGCTGGCAGGTTGCAACTGTTATCTTATTACTTTGAGGTACAACCAAGGTAGTTTTATTTATGTGAAAATTTCTGATTTTATTATAATGTACTCTTTGTAAAATTAACTATTTCAGTCCCAAGTGTTCACTTGCCTTCTACAGCACGAAGACACAGATTTGAAATATAAATTATAATACAAAAATATTTATTACATTTGTTTTCCAGTTACGAAGGTACAAAAATGTAGCAAAAGATGTACCCAAACATGCAAGAAAAATTACCAGTACATCAACATGCTTCACATCAACACCTGGACCAGCCCTTTTGCGATATTCCGAAAGAAAAAGACACAGTGAGTAAAGTGTCAGCTATTAAGATTGAGTAATAATAATTACAATTTTCTTGTAACTTTTATTTTTATGTTATTACTGCTGTCATACTACTGAAAACAACAACGTAACCAATGCAATGCTGATAAAGTCTATTTTACCAAAATGTGCAAGTAGGTTGAGTCCCTACTATATACTTTTCTTGATAAGAAGAAAACAAAATACCATGAAGATCGCTGTCTCTGAAGTGGGGTGGGGGAACTCAATTATGCCACCTGATGGATGGAGAAAGGTATAACTTCTACTGTAATATTTTTGGGTTAGACAAATAAGTTCCAATATACCGTGCTGGCTAAACCGGTATTTACAGCTGTTGTTTCCCACCCTCTACTTCGCCCACATGTGTCACTAATAATAAATCAGTACTCCGAGGACCAGTGATGAATGTATATTTTGAAGTAGTTCTTCCATTTGCTCTCTCCACCAAGTTTCCCATTTATCACAATGTCCCACGTGCAGCACCTGTTAAAACCCTTCTCCAGTTTATCCACTTAGTTCATGATGAATACACATAGTAAATGTTAAATTTAAAAAAAATACTGATCTAAGATAGAATTGCCATTTTAAATACCTGACATTAATCGTATCTATAGGCCTTTACGAAAAGTATTGTTTTCTGCCCTTGAATTGAAACTCTTTGGCGTGCGTGTAGACATAGGCAGCTCTTCCTGGTAGTAAGCAGTAGGAATGATTGTGAACAATAACTTATGCGATAGTGTTATTATGACAAGTTAAGTAGCTATGAACAATTTTTGGTGAGATTTCTGTCCTTATAATTTTGAACCAATAAATGTTGTTGTTGTTGTTGTTGTTGTGGGGCTTAACGCCATTTTTCAGCACATGATAGGCTATACATGGCGGCCAGTATTAATGGTGGAGGAAGAAACCGGGAAATCCGCGGAAAGAACCACCGACCCACGAGAAGCTACTGGCAAGCTTTCTCACATATCCACATTCGCCTAATCTTAGAGTCGAACCAACGCAGACAGAGGTGAGATGGCAGTGATCCGTAACGGAGAGCGCTTTAGACCACTCGGCCACTCGGGGCCCCCGAACCAATAAATGTAAACGTTTGCTACTGTATAATGATATAATACTTTGCATTAAATCTAAGTTACATTCATAATCCGTATCTTCTGGTTAGTTTTGTAATACTACTTCATTTACTGTTAGCCAAATCTACTATGTAGGTTTCTCTTGATGATATAAAAAAAAGCATTCTTATAATCTATTGAAAGGTCTTTTAAGAATCACATTGGCGAAAGAGACAAGATTTAGGTATTTTATATATTGATTGTGACCTTCTTTTAGAGTATCTGGAGGATTGTCCGAATAACATCATTAATACACATGGGTGGATCCTCTCACATGGATAAGGAATCAGTATATGCCTGCATGAACCCATGTAGGAGAATGAAGAGTGGGCAAAGACTAGCTTGATCCCAAACAGGACAACAAAATGCTGAAAACCTTCGCACAGGTTCTGTTGGACAAAAGGTTCCTAAACATAGCACAGTATTACTTGAACTTGAGGAATGCCATTTCAGGATTTTAACAAGTGTATGGTATTTTAAAAAATGTTAAGACTAATTTAAATGTATTTATTCTCAACTTAGCTATAATTATATTTATATTTTGTTTTACTTTTTAAAGCTCTGAATAGGTTAGCATTCAGTAGATGTGCATACATGATTTATAATATTATGATTCCCCTTCCCACGACCTTGGTAAGTTCAGGTATAATATATACCCATTAAGTATAAATAATTCTCTGACACTCTGTATTAATAAAAATCTTAGTAAAGATTTGATATATGAAACATTTACTAAAGAAATCATCATTTAATAGTTGTTCTAATCTGTAAGCAGATAATATATGACACTAAAATACGTGTTCTTGATAATTGCAGAAGCACTGCTGAGCTTGAAGTTTTCCATTAGTCCGTCCTGATGTACGGTGCCACGAAATTTTCATGCACCCATCCTGTGTACAGGATTAGGAATGAGCTAACTGATTTGTGTCATAATATCCATAATGGCAGATATTAGTGAGAAACAAAAAAGGACCGATAGTGTAATTTTCTTTTCACTACAACATTTCATATAAATAATTTTTTATATTGTTTGCACATTATCATCCCTACTTGGAAATCAAAGAGTTGGAATTTTATTAACAGATATAAGTAATGAAAACGTTTCATTAGCTATTAGGCATTTTGCAACAATAAGCACACATTTATAACGTTTTTGATAAAGAATCTTGCTATTGTAATTAATACAAATCTTGTAATTACTATATTTATTATCCTAGTAGATATTTGTTTCGATTTTAGCAATGCAAGTCTAATAATTAGATCCAATGACATTTCCATAGCACTTTCAAACCTAGAGGGATTAAAACACATTATTAAGGATATGCTGGGATTCATTGCATTTCCCCAGGTGGTTTAGCGAAAATGCTGTCATGCTGTCATGCTGATGATTACTGGTTAATGTCCATTCATAAATATATGTTGCCTTCTACAGAGATGGGCAAAAATGCATACTGTGTCAAGTAGTACTTTGGAGGCAAAACTAAACCTGTTAGAACACAAACAGCCCCTCAATAACTCCCCCATTGGAGAACTAGATATGAGCCTCTAATATTGGGTCAAAAGTCAATATGGGTTAGCATGGAATATTTGTCACACAAGTTAAACAATACAATTTTCTTTAAAATAGGTGTCATTGATGCTACAAGAAGGAAAAAGGCAGATGGTTCGTCTTTTCTTGCAATGAGAAGAAAACATTCCCACATCAAGGAGATTATACAGAAAGCCCTTATCTATTGACTTGGGGGAAAAGTAGGGAGAGAACCAAAGGAGAATGGTCCCAGGAGAATTCGTAGAAACCAGGCGCCTCAACAACTGCCATCATCTTAAGTTTTGGTGACAAAGATTTTGACATTAGTTACATACAATATGAAACTGTCTGCTATATGGAGGTGTCTGCTAAGGCAGGTGTATAATTTACATAATGTTCTATAAATATCAACATTTGAAAACAAAGTATAACGTGGTATCTGCATTGCTGAAAACTTTCTGTATTGATTATTTCTGACCTTGTTGCCCACACTGCTTATAGGGCAGAAATAGACTAGTGTTTTTAAATATCTGAATGAAAGCATTATTATATCATGCAATAAAGAGGTAATATTAGGTGCAGTTACAACGAAACAAAGAAATGTCACTTGTATTTATTTATATACAAATTCGTAAACACAAGAAAGTGTCATAGTTCATGCTATCCTAGAGGGGAGGAAGCCAGTACACTGTCTAAAAGCACCGGGATATTTGTCACATATCCACTAGGCACAGCAAGAGGGAATGACAGGTCTCTGACCGAACTATTCGGCCATAGTATGAACTGCATATAGGTAGCATGTGTTTTGGTGCTCATCAGCTGGACCTTATCTTCAAGGACTAGAATACCTAGTATCTACACATACTGGCCAAGGCAAGGACGGCCTTATCCATGATTAGAACTTGAATATCCTGAATAATTATTCCAATATATTTAATATACTATGTCTAAAATACAAGAAAGATCTAAATAAAAAATAGTAGAAATATGCAATTTTTCAAATTTTATATATATGAGTCACCAGATTTCATTTAAAATAAACATGGATCAAGAGGGTATTCAAGTTGCACAAGGGTTTTATTTTGATGTGAGTACTGAGAGTTCCATCATTACTGGAACTGAAATTAAGTACAGTTTATGTTAAATAGGGCGGTTCCAAGTACAGTTATGTATGCCCACGTTGTGTGCTACTTTTTATGAATATAGATTCTAGGGGTCATTTAGTAGACAACATATCAAATAGTTAATTTTGTCCATTGTGGGTTTTACTTTCGGATGAGGTTATTTCGTTTGAGTAAACATGCTGTTGTGACTTTTTGACTTTTGAAAGTGCAAAATTTAATCTTGCTGACGAATTTTATAGAATCTGAATTTCCCCCTCGGAAATTTTGGCACACCTGATTTCCAATCTTTTTAACAAGTGCAATGTTCTGGAAATGCATATTTAACCCTCATCCTGGTTTTGAAATTATGTCTTAGGTTTTTTATATAAGGTAGTGAATAACAGAAGCATTATTTGTATCTTAAACATCTGTAGTGGAGTCATTTAGTTTTGTTTAATTATTAATTAAGAGGATTTATTTATTTCAATTATTCATTGGAATTACAAGGTGCTCATAAATTTTTGGACAATTAACTATTTTGGAAATACTGTGAATTCATTTAAAGACGTTTTTGATTATATTATTGTGATACATCTAGACGTTTAGCATATCAACATTATTCAAGTCTATTGGCACATCACCACAGTAGAGTGGACTTATTCAGAACACCATTGGAACTAATGTGGAATACTCTACACGTTTTGATCTGTGATCGAACTTCTAGGACTATATGGGATTTAATTCAAAATACTGTAAAATTATTTTTACATTTTCACTTTGTATTTTAGGTAACGAATCATTTGTTGAATTTTACAAAACTTGTTGGCTTTGCTTTAACCTGTTATTTAGTTTAAGATGATAGAGTCAGAACAACACTTTCTGAGCATTTCTAAAAGTCAGGGACTCTGCAGTTGGATCAAATAGAAACCCCTGATTGCAGATGAAGAAAATATTTACACAACAACGAAGCTTATTCTTGTATCATCATCACTATAGATTTATTTAACATTATGCAGTACGTACAACAGGTAATGAAGTGAATCTACTAGATGCGGATCAGTTAAAGAAGCAGTCCTTGTTATTGGCATATGTACTTGTGTCTGTTTGGATGGCTGATAATTTTAAATTTCATTCATAGTGGCTGCAAAGAAATAGCCAAATCATATGTCTCATTTGATGGCTATAAAAGTTCTTGAAAATTCTCAAATTGAATATCATTTTTTAGCATTTTATGAATAACCCATTAAGAGACAATAAAAATTTCACACAAAAACTTATATCAGAAATGATATGCAGTGCTGCCTCCCACAAAACAACTTTTCCAGGTCTGTGGGCATCTCCCTACATTTTCCACACACACACACACACACACACACACACACACACACACACGCACGCACACACACCAGTCTGTTAATGCTATGTCTGGGGCTGATGATAACCCCCACACTGCCTTGGACCTGGCTTCAACACATTAAAGACAAGGCTGGGGTGGAACTTCAACATCTGTAGGAACAGATCCTTCAGCCTGTCTGGCTTCACATTTCTTATGATCTCCTACATTTGTTGCAGATATTAAAAGTACAAAATCCTCGTATGTATGTGGTACAAAAAGCTCTAATGCTATTCCGTGGAAACTTCAACATTTATCACATCATGTAATTACATCAGGTATCAGTTCCTGCAACTCCACCTTGGAAATAGATGCTTCAATGGTTGTAAACGTTGTATTGTAAGATTAACTGCCAAAGTTTAGTTCTGTGTGTAAATGTATACAGTATTTTTATTCTATCTTTACAGAGGGAACGTTTCACATTCATGTGAAGCTTTTACACATATCATGTTTACAAAAAGAGGTTTTATAAAATATAGCCCTCATACCTGTCAAGTTATTCAGTACCTTTTTTGTGATATATATTGTGTACATAAAGCTATAAGCTTAGGCACCCACATGCTCAAGGAATACATACAAGTTTTTGAGAGAATTTAATAAATTTTCAAACTTTTCATTGCGTAAAGTAGAATTCTTATTACAGAAATCATTACCAGTAATCATCTGATCAGAAATGCAAAAATAGAATGCCCACCAGCATGGGCAATTAAAGTTCTTACACAAATTGTTATATAAAATATGAAGGAAAGCTGTTTCTCTTGTACGCCTTCATGCCATTCTAAATTATGGGCAAGTAAGACATTTTAGGATTCTTTAAATCCAGATGTTTACTATGATAGTACGTATAGGGTATTATCTAAACATATATTTGGGTTTTAGAAATACACCTTTAAGGTATGCATCAAGCTTAATACAGAAGTGTAGTCATTAATTTGCAAGTCTTACACAGAAATACAGGTGTAAATTTTGTTCTTGTTATTTTAACCGCAATCTTGCACTTTTTCGTAAAATAAATCGTCCTTCAATGGAAATATACATTCACTAACTTGTGAAGAACACCACTGACATAAAGATTTTAGAATCTGTACTAATTATCAAAACTGTTTCATTATGTATCAATACTTCTTTTGCATGACATAAATAAACAATTACCCTCATTCTTGTCTGCCTTGTGTCAAGTATGTGCAGAGTTTGGTCAGTTGTCATCTGGAAGCACGGCACGTCTACCTTCTCTCCCTACTCTGGGTCTTGCTCCATGGCTTGTCCTTCCTCTCCCCCCCCCACTTACAGGTAGCTCTGGACTTGAGCTCGAAAGCAAGCTGAATTTTTTTTTTTCAGTCTGGGTAAGAACATACGTTTCCACATCTGAGTTTACTCTAGGGTGTGTTTCTTCTGTAGTACGCATTAAAATTGCTGATGTGGGCCAGTTTTCTCGGTACTGATTTGTTATATGTTAAAGCATTTCATAATTTGACAATTTGTATATTCATAATTGCGTTTCAGTCACAGATTAACACACTCAAGCTTGTGATTTGATGGAAATTTTGGACCTGGATTCCCTACTCTAGTCCCAGATTGTAATACCTCAGCTCCTTTCCCTATTCCCAGGCACACTGTACTTGAATACAATGTCTGTAAGGTATTAACTTGCCGAAGCAGAACACACACACACACACACACACACACACATACATACATATATATATATATATATATATATATATATATATATATGTCTTATTATTGTCCATTTGATGATGCAATCTTTAGTTGGTGAAACACCAACTTCTGATCTGTATAAATTCACTTGCGTAGCTGAAATGTCACTTTTCATCTATAAGAAATCGGGTATCAGTGTAATATTTGCAATATTTTATAAAGCACGTCGATTTAAATCATTCTCGAACCACAAAACTATTTAAATGTAACTATAAAATGTAGTTTCAATAACATTTCAATGTTGCCTCTTAAAATTAAAAAATAAAAAAAGAAAGGGATCAGAAACAGAAGAAAATCTTACTCAACGATGTTTACGAACTGCGCGGTTTCTTAGCGTGGTTGTTGTCCTACGTCATCAACTTCGGTGCAGGCAGTCTATCATATGATGCCCGTAAAATTGTTCCCCGAATCTGCCAATCACTGCCGGGCGCGAGTTTCAAGACGGAGACGGTAGATTCGTTACGCTATGTACGAAGATATTGGAGCGCTTGTATTTCATGACGAGAAACTCTACGCACTTGATATTATTCAAATATTACCTTTTACATAGTAGTCAGTAAATTAATATACATAAATCTCAAAATACAGTCGTCAGAAATTGCACTCTCAGGCGCACTATTGTACCTTTAAGAAACCAGCCACAATTATTGATAATAATGAAATATTATGGCAATATGCTATACGAAACTGGACTGATGTTTAATATTTTCTGGAATCGGAATACATTAATCAAGAGACTAGTCTTGCTAATCGGACAACGGAAGTAGGAAGATCAAACTCCCTATTCTCGAAAGTTTTGAATATGAAACCCAAACTCGAGATTAAAAACGCCCGACTGAAATATATTAGGGTGCCCTTTAGCTGTGTATTAAAGGGACAATATGATCTAGTGACACAAACTTAATTCTAAAAAAAAAAAAATAAAAAAAATACAAGTACAGATGTGAACGGTTTAAACTTTCAACTTGATCTTTGCTTCTAGGTAAACACAATAAATTAGGAGCAACTGAGCTTGATTATATTGTATGTATCCATTTCCACGGTAAACACGGGCGTCGAATGTAATCTTAGTTACATGGTGTTTTAGATGAGAATTTGTATACTATACGTATCTTACAATCATTGGAAACATTAAATAGTCAGCAATTGCGTACATGTGTCAACCATCATAAGCTCTTGTCTAATGGGAAGGGATTAGACACCAATTTATTTAATCAATAAATCAGCTTCCACAACGACTTCGTTGTGCTGATCATAACTAAAAGTGTATTTTATTTTTAAAATTATAAGAATTGGTAATTTATAATATGACAATTTTCTTATATCTTTATACATTTGATTTTACTGAAGCTGCCATTTGCCTTTTTTTAATTACTAATAAGTATTGTGATAAACAAAATTTAGTAAAGTCACATTTTATTATATTTCAAGATAGCACACATCACCAAGATAAGAAATAACACGTAATGCTTCAAAAACATGTCCACACCGTTGTTTGCAAGCTGTGGGCCATTGCAGTAATCGTTCTTGCAAACTGACATACAGACGACTAGACCGGAAGTCCCATAGGTCGCACAAGTCGTCTGGTTCGTTGGAAGCAGATTATGCAGACGTTTGATTTCCTCAAATCCGAAAGTGACACCATCGGTACAATCTCGGATAAAACTTGACACCTCTCCTACAAGAAAAAAAAAATATGTGAACAACATACGATCCTGAGTATAAACAACGGCCAAGCATAGCTTCTGGAATATTGTCTTGAACACTGACGCAGTTTTCAGGGAGTGTCACCACTACAATACCATAACACTTAACGGATAATATTAATGCTACCCTGTCAAAGTATTACTGACACTGCAGCAGAACGAAAACGTTGGAAGAGATTTCTGTTGACATGGTTTGTGGTGAATAATGATTCTATATCAGAAGTCTGGCCATCGTAAGTATTCAAAATTTCTAAAGCTTGCAAGGTTAAGTAACTTTATAAAAGGAAAAACAATCTAAGTTTGGTCATATATAAAGTGATATATTCAAGTATTGTACTCTTTAAATGTTTATTAGATTATATTGTCCTTTTGGACAACAGTTAAAAGATCAATATCAGCCTTTTGTAAAAGCATTAACAATGATACAATTAGACCGCAAACTCATGTCTTTTGATACAACTCCTTGAGGATCAGAGAAAAATAAAACTTATATCGGATTTATTTCTAAAATCATTGATTCAGTTAGTTTTAATTATGAGACTGACAGACGGATAAAGATGGTCGCTGAAAGTGTGAGACGCTCGGCAGAAATGAGAAGTTATCTTGTAATCACCAAATCTATGTATAGTCGAATTGCTTACCATTTAATACACAAAGAGAATTGTCTCCCCTACGACTCTACCTGACACACTTACCTTGCTAGCAACATAGCTTAAAAGCTATTGGGTCAAATCAGACAAAGTTCAATATTTGGTTGCTTCGAGTGGGTTTCAAGTCTTAGGCACTGGTGATTGTGATCTTAACTTAAAACTCACATTGAAGGACATGGTAGGGAGGGAGGAGGAGACCAGTAGTACTGTCCACGTTAATTATTCAAACACACTAACGCATGCACTGATTCCCAAAAAATGTGTGAAACAAAGTAGAAGTGAGAGCCTTTAGATGCCTGAAACAAAGTAGAAGTGAGAGCCTTTAGGCGCCTGAAACAAAGTAGAAGTGAGAGCCTTTAGGCGCCTGAAACAAAGTAGAAGTGAGAGCCTTTAGATGCCTGAAACAATGTAGAAGTGAGAGCCTTTAGATGCCTGAAACAAAGTACAAGTGAGAGCCTTTAGATGCCTGATGAATCATTTGTCAGGCAATCAACCTTAATCTGTATTATCAAGCCAATTTGATTTCTATGTAGAAATGCAATACATAATGAATGGGTTAGAAATGCAATACATAATGAATGGGTTAGAAATGCAATATATAATGAATGGGTTAGAAATGCAATACATAATGAATGGGTTAGAAATACAATACATAATGAAAGAGGAAGCTTGCTATAAGCCTGGTAAACCTGTTAACTTCATTGTAAAAAAAAATTACGGATCCGCAGCAGCAGCATAGCCGCGAGAATCCTGTGTAGAATGATAACGGGGCTCTCGACATTTCCTATCCTCAGGTCTGAAACCCCTTTGGAATTCTAAACGACTTTTCCCCATTGAGAATTGTTTGCAAACGTGTGCATTTGTGAATGTAGCCCACGTGAGTCAACGTGGAAGCTTCGCTTTCTTGCGTTGGGGAGCTGCAGTGACGTGAACGTGTCAACAGGTTGATACACACAAATATTTACTGCCTATTAGTCAGTCGATTGCACCCCGGCACTGTACCTGTTCACAGAGTTGTCGGAGTCTTCCGTCTTCCAGCATGGTCCCCAATTACACCGTGGTAATTGTTTAATCATCGATGTTCGCTGAGTATAGTTACTGAGTGTATTGAGATTGCTTTACGCCGCGGCGAGTATTTCGGAATTGACACGTATTCCTGAATGAAGCCGTAAAGAAACCATTGTCACAGTAGCACCTGCGTCACTGGTTACGATGAAATTAGCCCTGACAGCAAATCCATAAGTACACTTATCACAAGTGTACTGGTGGATTTGCTGTCAGAGCTAATTTCATCACGGCTGCTGTAATCTCAATTCCAGCATGACCAAGACCAATGGTGGTCACAGCTATGAGTCGGCAAATAGCATCTACGACCTAACTCACGTGTTTATATTTCGCGAGTTAAACGGTTTTCTTGGCGATTTCATCTCAAAGTTGCTGTTATCCTTTGATTATTTTCTTGCATCGGTTCTTCTATTAATATTGTCACCGTGAAGTATAAACAATTACCCTTTTAACTGATACAAATGCCATGCAGTCATAGAAAATGATCTACATGGGGAATATTTAAGTCTATGGCTATTGAGACGTTTGGGATTTTGGAGTCTGTCACCACGTTCATATATTACAATGCTAGAAAATTCCATTAGACTATCATCGCGTGTCTCTTCAGAATTCATCACGTATATTATTACATAAGTCTTAAACACAAACACTAAAATCGATTAGGTATCCTTCTGGATCGATGTTGAATTCTTCTACCTAAATTTCAACCCGGGTAAGTAATACTAACGATACAGTATACGTGTTAATTCTTGCACATTTTATCTGATTGGATGCTTTAGTATTGATCTAAAATTGTTGGTGATTATTTAGCACTATTACCATTGCACCTTACCAACTTTTATATCCTGCTGCGATGGATAAGTACGATCCGGACTCGCGCGCCTTCAAGATGTGAAGCTTAGGTATACGAAATCCATTCCCTCAAGAACATAAAACAACATGTCTACCGTTTACTAAGCCGTCATTTTCCCCTTGCTTCGCTGGTTAATATTACTATAACTACGCTCCATAAAGTTACTACGCGTACTGGTGAGGGTATCTCGGCGACCTTTGTATCCATGTATTGTTGTGTCACAGCATCGGAAACGTAGATATAACTTGTGATATTGACAACCGAAACGCGGACGTATCTGTTTACCTCATTTTCAATAATTACGGCATCTCGCAGTTTCGAAACAATTTCTTTGATGTCCATGCAGGACGTTTTAAATTTTCCAGTTTTGTCTTGAAAGATTACAAGCTCGTTTGCGTCGACAACCCGGTTGGCTAACTCGTTCAACTTTGGTTGCAATCCTGGCCACATCCTCGACGCGGTGTCTGGTCTTTGCGTTTGCACGTCCGTAAATATCAGCAGACATTTTGTGTATGTTTCAAGTGTTTCAAGTCGCTTATATAACAAAATGTCCTCATATTGGGCCGTCCGTCTGAGTTTGCAGTGGCAGTGTCGAATCAACAGCGGTGGAGCGCGGGCACCCGTAAGGGTGTATGTAAATAATCAATAACTTCACTTTGCGGTACAAGCCCTTATGGGTCTGAATATAAAATATGCGTTATCAAGTGTGCAACCCCATGAATTCCTGGTACTGTTATCGAATCCATATTACCAATACTAACTTCCTCCCGTGCGGTGAATCATTGAAACAAGTTCACTACATATGAAACAAATCGGAAATGTCAGAATGTCATCATGAACTCCAATAACAACGAGGTATTATCAGACAGAATCAAAGCAGTACATTTGTAAAGTGCAATGAGGTACATGGTTAATCGTTTATGCCAACCACAAACTGACTAAGTCCACGTGTTCCAACGAAAAGTAATAAATCGTGTACATCGTTCTGAAGTCTTTCTGGGAAATCCACAGACCTTTGTCAACGTTTTGGTTTCGGCCCATGTACGACCACAGCTTGTAATATGCACGTACGACATGATTGTTTGCAAAGTTAAGCAAAATTTCTCTAAAGGGTTCCTGATAAAACTTCAGACACTCTTAAACAGACAAATATTATCATACTAGTAGTCTATCCGCCATTAAGTTTGAAGCGCTATCAATACACGTTCTGTGCGCTGACACCTTGTTGGGTAGTTATTTGCCATGAAAACTGCTGAAATTCGGCTTCATAAAGTCTGTGGTATGCGTGAGAAAATGTTGCGTGTCTCCAGACTCCATGAACGAAATAAACGCATTTTTGCAGCCATCAAAGGAGTTAGCACACGTATCCAAACTGTTTTAATTTCGACAACATAACTTTACCACCATTAACACCATGAGCATGACAAATTGTATCATTGCTGTTGCCCTTTCGGTATAGCATGACTGTGTGTTTGGCTCGGAAAATAGGTTTGCAAACAAATCTGCAAAACCAAAATATATGACTGAGAGGAAAATGGTAATGGTAGTCCTTGAAGTTGTCTTAGACGCTGTTGCAAATGAAATGTTATAATTTCAGTTTATACTTTGAATAGCGGCGCCGCCAACGTCAGGTCTGGTAGGCATACCAGAGGGCTGTGGGTTCAGGAAAGCATTCTAATCAAGTTGGTCCGAGACATACTGGATATGATTTGTATGCTCGTTTGCATCCTTGAGAGAAATCATATTATATATAATATTTTGGGCCTCTTTCACCAGTCAATATGAAGCATTTAGGCTAAACAGCAATTTGATCTTTCCCGTGATGGCCCAAACACACTATTCGTCTGAAACTTTAATTACTGCGTAGACATGAATTCTTGCATAATACTATGCATGTCAGACCGTGTGGCTTCTAATGACATTATTTAAGAGTCCATTAGAATTCTCTTCTTATGACTCGCATATGTGTGGGCAGCGTATACCGAGGTCGCTTTGGTGCATTTAGCCAACCCATGACTTGCAAACATTCCATGATGACTCGCGCGGGCTACAATCGCAGATACACGGGCATGCAAAACAAGCTTCAGTGGGAAAAATTCAAGGGGAATCCCAAAATGGTTTCTGGCCTAGAAACTGGAACTGGTGAGATAGTTGCGTATTCCCGTTATCATTCTATCCCCTAGATCACGCAACTACGTGACTTATGGTTTCCGCTGGTTTATACCAGACGGTCTTTTTTTTGCAATTTAAAATCAGGTGACGCTATACAAGAATATTTCTGAATCCACTCATACTTTTTTAAAACACAAGTACCTCCAATTTCCCGGATCATGGTATTTATTGGTGACGTCTTTATTACATTTACATGAAGAGTCTCCAATAAACAAAGAAGACAACAAAATACATTGATAGACCATAGTATACCCTGTTGTTTTTGTCTTTGAAATTGCCTTGCACTTCACAAATTTAAAATTCTATTTTTACAAAAAATATAAAAAAGCAGTTTTAAAAGATTAATATGTACGGCTGGACAACGTCAGTATTATTCCACGTGACTAATTTCAGACACAGTGACAATCGTATATTGGTAATATATGCCATCGGCCCATGACAGTACCTAAGTACATACAGCGCCTTATTGCAATGCTAATGTGAGTGAAATGAAAGAAATGAAACGAGACTCAGGCAACTATGATTGCTGTTTTACTAGGATGGAACGTTAATAACATTAAATTGCTGTTATATTACATATGGCTGTTATATTACATATGGCTATTATATTATATATGGCTGTTATATTACATATGGCTGTTATATTATGTATGGCTGTTATATTACATATGGCTGTTATATTCTATATGGCTGTTATATTACATATGGCTGTAATATTACATATGGCTGTTGTGTTATATATGGCTGTTATATTACATATGGCGGGGAAAAAAGCACGGTGGGCAAGACTATTACTTTTTAATTATGTTAGTAATATAGTTAAATATCCAGTTTTCCCCATATGGAATGCCCAGCATACATATTCTGCAAGTTGAGATGCTACTACTTGATTCATGGACTTTATAAACACTAAAAGACGTAATCGGTGATTTCGAGAGATAACATTATGCCATCCATTCTATGAAGCTAAATTGTTGACCAAACATTGTAGTCTGGCAATTGCGTTTAATAAATGGGTAGGTAAATCAGCGGTTCTATAAAACTGATTAGAGAAAGCTTCATACAAATTACTGTAATGATATGATATGCTTCATATAATATATATACAGTTGAATTTAAATACAGAATAAAATTCACTTTAAGAAGCTGTGGAATAAAAACACTTTTTCATCTCCTGCATCACGTGGAAACCAACCATATCCAAAATTATATACCTGATTAGTATGTCTTTAGCTTTCGTAACTTACGTGACTTTACCTGACATACATTTGTTTAGCAGGGCCGAACACCACTTTAATTTTATATAAGAAAAATGTTGTTGGAACAAGAACTAGGAGAGGCCCGGGTGTTTCTTACCCGAGGGCCCGTGATCGCTCTCTACGGTCCTGCATAGGATATAATTTATTATCGTGACTAACTACGAACTAATAGCGTTGACTGGTATGAACCGTTGCAGTTGGTGTGTTACATTCCAGACACTCCCCAAGTACATACAGACGTAATGTGCATCAGAAAGAGAAGGATAAAATGACAGAAGTTGTGTACCTTTACGGTCGCAAGTACAACAAAATTTAGGTTACGTTTTCTTTGTCTAACAAAGTAGGACCATATTTGCTTTAAAGCTTTCAAGCATTTGTACCGTAGGGGAACAGCCCAATACTACCTTTAGGGATGGCATATATCTGCCTATATTATTAATACCGTTCACGATTTCTTACTGTTATAGGCAGTACTACAAACAGACAAATAGTGTCCCTTTTTAAATTATTTATGAAATAATTCTAGCATATCAAGCAAAATATGATATAGGAAAAGTATTTTCCACACAGCTGCTGACGCGATAAAATTCGATTCAAATCAATACACTTTTACTGCAATTTCAGAAATTAATGAAACAAAATTCTTATTTTTTTCTTGTTGCAAAGTTTGCCCAATCAAACAACGTGAAGTATTTCCAATATAACTGATAACGTCAGAAAATGCACGCCAATTTTATTTTCAGAAAATTATGAACTCGCGTTCAAGATTTTTGCTACATAATTTTCTCAACTAGTGTACATAGCAAAGGTTTCTGAAAAAATCGAATAGCGTCATACTTACGCAAACTACAAGTTCAGATAGTATAATGAGAAATACCTTTTCATTTTGGCAAATAAAAAATTAGGGGTGAATGTAAGGTAATTCATAATAAAGTAAAACCAGTTTACTATAATTTAAGAATGGAAAGTGCTATCCCTGGATTTTATGGAAGAATGCTTGATAACAGTAGGCAGAATTAATATTTTAATACAAATAATACTTTCCGTTCTGTCTGGTGTATATTTATAATTCTATATAATTAATTCTATATACCTTGATTTCTTTCATAGGAATCCGGAATGACTGTGTAGATAGATGAGAATTATTTATCAGGTCGTCATGCGAGTGTGCTACGCACGAGTGCGTATAACACCGATTCAGCGCGATCATTTTTTTTGGTGATGCGTGCTTAGTCGTGAAGGAATATGGACTGGTGCGTGCAGGCAAGGCGATGGGTGCCATTTACCCGCGGACCTGGGTTCGAATCTCCGTTGAGTAAGAATTAAAATTTCTCTAACCTCTATGATAGTATTATTTGTATATATATATATATATATATATATATATATATATATATATATATATATATATATATATATATATATATATATACAAAGAGAGAGAAAGAGAGGAAAGCGCTTATCCCTAGATCCCACAGTTCATATACCTCTCCTTTACTGACTGTATTTGATTCCGAGGTAGACGTATTGTATTGGAGGAAAATGTTTTCCAATTCGTAGTCTTGATTAGCACATGTGGATCAGCCTAAGCAGTGCGCAAACAAATATTTTTTTACGACACAGGCCCAGGGCTGATGACCTTAAATAAGCACAAGCCCTGACTTAAATTCCTTAAACCCTGACTACACTTTCCATGTGCCCAAGTTTGTTCTAGCTTGTTTGCTATTATTTGTCACACAACGTTGCAATTTATGTACTTTAAATATGAAGAGAAAAAAACAAAATAATATTGAATTGATTTGTATCTTTATTTAGGTCTTAATTATTTCCCACTCAATGTTTTTCTCGAGATCCTGATGTCAACCATTGTCCAATTGATCTGTCAATGTTCGCCTTACTCATTGGATCATCAGTGACGATAATCATTAGCATCTGAACCGTGTCATGGTTTATATAGTTTCGCTTTACATTTTGATGTTTTTAAGGTTTTCGCTTTACATTTTGATGTTTTTAAGGTGCCTCGTAGTGTTTAATCGGTGTTGCATTACACAGCTCAATTATTATTCATTAAACTTTAACTTGAAACAGCTTGCACAACGCAATATCAATTAACGAAGAGAAAAGATAAAGATTCTTCCTAAGCGTTTCTGTCTAAAACATTTTTGTAGGTCTTTCCTTGTATCTCACCTCTGCCAAACGACGGCCCTTTTTTAAATCAAAGACTCAGAAGCCAGATCGATCCCTTTATACCTTATAATAACTCTAAAGCTGAATCCCTCATTTTTTCTAACCTCTCCAAATTACAACAATACGATAATCAATTAACAGTTTTCGTGTGTAAATGTTAGTATTAATCCCATTACTCGTCGACGCATCATTGAACCTGATGCAACGACTACTGGAACATTTCCGGTACCGGTAGACTTGTTCTGGTTAGATTGTGCGATGCGTGGATGTAATGCGTAAAAGCAATCGTTTTTATGTTTCTTCAAATTTTGCTTATTTTAAAAAAATCTTTTTATTTTCAAAAGCTGTTGATTTCAACTATAAAACGGTACGTGCACTATATGCCCTTAAAGACGGTATTTTGTCTTAACACCAACAGAATCACGTGTATGGTAAATCAAAGTGAGCACTAATTATAGGTAATCCAGGCAATCTGTTCACATTCATAGGTCACATTTTTGGCTTTGAGTCATATTCTAGTGGTGCAGAGTTTTCCTTGGTATAATGATACGCCGTTTAAAAATGCAAAATTAAAATTCATACATAGATAAAGATTATTCTGGTTGCAAGGTCCAGAGATTGCACGTCATTGCTACTCTCATGTGGCTCGTATAGTACAAGATTTGTACACTGTTTTTTCTTGAAATAAAAACCGAGGTATGTCACAAACTTGTGAGACGTCAATCTTTTTTTTTCTAAATGATTTTCACTTTTCATAACATTTTGACTCTTTTGCGGACAAAAAAATAAATTATGAATTTTTGTTTCCCGTTTGTTGCTGACTTCATCAATAATTAGCCAGCCGACAATAAAATTTGGTTGAAATCCTTCGTGGATGCAAAAACTGTTGTGTGTGATAATCAGCAGGTGATAACATTGCTAAATATTGCATGGTGATGATAATCGATCTCAGCCATATCATCATGAAAATCAAGTTGCATACAAATATGGTTGAAATCCCCCCACACCCACCAAAAAAAAAAAAAAAATGTAGTTGCTGTGTGTGAATAAGTCTGATAGTTTGGAGCTATTACTCTCCAAATCAAAGACTTAGAAAGCTCTCAA
>JAECUM010009687.1:0-27216 GCA_016617855.1 Megalonaias nervosa | reverse complement strand
ACCTACTTCACTGCTTGGTGCAATCTAGTTGCCTACATCACTGCTTGGTGTGATCAAGTTATCTACATCACTGCTTGGTGTGATCAAGTTATCTACATCACTGCTTGGTGTGATCTAGTTACCTACATCACTGCTTGGTGTGATCTAGTTATCTACATCGCTGCTTGGTGTGATCAAGTTACCTACATCACTGCTTGGTGTGATCTAGTTACCTACATCGCTGCTTGGTGTGATCAAGTTATCTACATTGCTGCTTGGTGTGATCAAGTTACCTACATCACTACTTGGTGTGATCTAGTTACCTACATCACTGCTTGGTGTGATTCAGTTACATACATCACTTCTTGGTGCAATCTAGTTACCTACATCACTGCTTGGTGCAATCTAGTTACCTACATCACTGCTTGGTGTGATCTAGCTGCCTACATCACTGTGGTGTGATCTAGTTATCTACATCACTGCTTGGTGTGATCTAGTTACCTACATCACTGCTTGGTGTGATTGAGTTACCTACATCACTGCTTGGTGTAATCTAGTTACCTACATCACTGCTTGGTGTGATCCAGTTACCTACATCACTGCTTGGTACAATCTAGTTACCTACATCACTGCTTGGTGCAATCGAGTTACCTACATCACTACTTGGTGTGATCTAGTTACCTACATCACTGCTTGGTGTGATTTAGTTGCCTACATCACTGCAGTGTGATCCAGTTACCCATATCACTGCTTTGTATGATCTACTTATCTACATCACTGCTTGGTGTGATCTAGTTATCCATATCACTGCTTTGTATGATCTAGTTATCCACATCACAACTTGGTGTGATCTAGATATATACACCACTGCTTTTTGCGATCCAGTTATCTACATCACTGCTTGGTGTGATCTAGTTACCTACATCACTGCTTGGTGTGATCTAGTTACCTAGATCACTGCTTGGTGTGATCAAGTTATCTACATCACTGCTTGGTGTGATCTAGGTATCTACATCACTACTTGGTGTGATCTAGTTATCTACATCACAACTTGGTGTGATCTAGGTATATACACCACTGCTTGGTGTGATCTAGTTATCTACATCACTGCTTGATGCAATCTAGTTACCTACATACCTACTTGGTATGATCTAGTTATCTATATCACTACCTGGTGTGATCTAGTTATCTATATCACTGCTTGGTGTGATCTAGTTATCTATATCACTGCTTGGTGTGATCTAGTTATCTATATCACTGCTTGGTGTGATCTAGTTATCTATATCACTGCTTGGTGTGATCTAGTTATCTACATCACTGTTTGGTGTGATCTAGTTATCTATATCACTGCTTGGTGTGATCTAGTTATCTACATCACTGTTTGGTGTGATCTAGTTACCTACATCACTGCTTGGTGCGATCGAGTTATCTACATCACTGCTTGGTGTGATCTAGTTACCTACATCACTGCTTGGTGTGATCTAGTTACCTACATCACTGTTTTGTATGACCTAGATCTAGTTATCTACATCACTGCTTGGTGTGATCTAGTTACCTACATCACTGTTTTGTATGACCTAGTTATCTACATCTCTACTTGGTGTGATCTAGTTATCCATATCACTGCTTTGTATGATCTAGTTATCCATATCACTGCTTTGCATGATCTAGTTATCCATATCACTGCTTTGTATGATCTAGTTATCTACATCACAGCTTGGTGTGATCTAGGTATATACACCACTGCTTGGTGTGATCTAGTTACCTACATCACAGCTTGGTGTGATCTAGGTACATACACCACTGCTTGGTGTGATCTAGTTATCTATATCACTGCTTGGTGCAATCTAGTTATCTACATCACTACTTGGTGTGATCTAGTTATCTATATCACTGCTTAGTGTGATCTAGTTATCTACATCACAGCCTGGTGTGATCTTGTTATATACATTACTGTTTGGTGTGGTTTAGTTATCTACATCACTGCTTGGTGTGATCTAGTTTTCTTTATCACTGAGAGAAGATAAGGTTTCATAGGGTGTATGTGGTAGTTTTGAATAATTATTTGCTTCTAGCTTTACATCCTGGATATAATTTTGTCTACAAGAAACAGTGGCAGGACTACAAGAAACAGTGGCAGGAATGTATTTACATTACAATGGAAGTTGGTGAAAAGACACAAAATTATAATAATAATGATAATAATAATAATAATAATAATAATAATAATAATAATAATAAGAAGAAGAAGAATTTGGTGTCAATAGAGGAGGGTGAGACCGAGCAAACTGACAAGAAAGAAACTGAAGGGCAGTTGGTTAAACAAAACACTTTCAGACTTCAGCTTTTTGTTTAAGCCAAATTTGACATGTGTTCACATCTGCAGCATCAATATTTCTCTTCATGTCCATATTCATTATTAGCCCATCTTTGAGTTGCACTCAGTAGGCTGCATTTCAATAGTCCATCTTTTATTTGTACTCAGTAGGATGCATTCCAATGGTACATCTCTGATTTCTACTCAGCAGGCTGCATTTCAATAGTCCATCTTTGATTTGTACTCAACAGGATGCATTCCAATATTCCATCTCTGATTTGTACTCAATAGGATGCATTTAAATAGTCCATCTCTGATGTGCACTCAGTAGAATTCATTTCAATGGTCCATCTTTGATTTGTACTCAGTAGGATGCATTTCAATAGTCCATCTCTGATTTGTACTCAGTAGAATTCATTTCAATGGTCCATCTTTGATTTGCGCTCAGTAGGATGCATTTCAATAGTCCATCTTTGATTTGTACTCAGTAGAATTCATTTCAATCGTCCATCTTTGATTTGTACTCAACAGGGTGCATTCCAATATTCCATCTCTGATTTGTACTCAATAGGATGCATTTAAATAGTCCATCTCTGATGTGCACTCAGTAGAATTCATTTCAATTGTCCATCTTTGATTTGTACTCAACAGGATGCATTCAATATTCCATCACTGATTTGTACTCAATAGGATGCATTTAAATAGTCCATCTCTGATGTGCACTCAGTAGAATTCATTTCAATGGTCCATCTTTGATTTGTACTCAGTAGGATGCATTTCAATAGTCCATCTCTGATTTGTACTCAGTAGAATTCATTTCAATGGTCCATCTTTGATTTGCGCTCAGTAGGATGCATTTCAATAGTCCATCTTTGATTTGTACTCATTAGAATTCATTTCAATCGTCCATCTTTGATTTGTACTCAACAGGATGCATTCCAATATTCCATCTCTGATTTGTACTCAATAGGATGCATTTAAATAGTCCATCTCTGATGTGCACTCAGTAGAATTCATTTCAATCGTCCATCTTTGATTTGTACTCAACAGGATGCATTCAATATTCCATCTCTGATTTGTACTCAATAGGATGCATTTAAATAGTCCATCTCTGACGTGCACTCAGTAGAATTCATTTCAATGGTCCATCTTTGATTTATACTCAGTAGGATGCATTTCAATAGTCCATCTCTGATTTGTACTCAGTAGAATTCATTTCAATGGTCCATCTTTGATTTGTGCTCAGTAGGATGCATTTCAATAGTCCATCTCTGATTTGTACTCAGTAGAATTCATTTCAATAGTCCATCTTTGATTTGTACTCAGTACATTTCAACATGACAAATAAAAATAATTGTAGTCAAAACCATAATTCAAAATGGTAAAAAGGGCAAGTTAGATGTCTCATAATTAATTCATCCCAGGTATGTTGAGAATATACGGTATCAAGGGATTTAGGAAATATGTGCAGAAGAAAACTTTAACCAAAACCTCACCTGCTGATGCTGATGTTGGAAAGTGACTGCTATGTTATGCTTCCCATTTACATTAGCTCAACAAAATGTTAAAACAAAATGTTAAAAGTTTTTATACACTTATTTTTTATTAGCACTTATCAATAGTGAATGCCCATTAATACAATTATTTTGTTAATGCCAATTACTACAATTATTTTGTTATTGCCCATTAATACAACTATCCTGTTATTGTCCATTAATACAACTATCTTGTATAGTTATGAATATTCAAATTTATCAACCGTATTTACTAGCACATTATGTTTACCAGAGGCAATGAAACAATTTCAAAATCATGTCTTTAAGTTTATCTACATATTTCACCTCTGTATAAACATCACCTGTCCAAAAAGAACAAGACTGTTCACCTGGGTGACTTTTTCACTTGAAAATCACTTATAATTTCTTCCTATTAACTTTCTTTGTGTTACAGACTGGTTCCGTGTATTTGCTATCAAGTCTGTGCATATATATATATATATATATATATATATATATATATATATATATATAAGGAGTTTCATTAGTTTGAGAGGGAAAAGATATACTCACTGTACAGGGAGAAAATAATTATTAATTAGCACAAATTTTTTTATTGCTTTAACATTGCTTATCAAATGTAAATTTGCAAATTTTTAAAAATTATTATTTTGTTTTGCTGATGTATGTACAATCAAAACCTCATTACTGTTAAATTAAATAATAAGAGTTTTGCTTTTTCTGGAGCCAAACTAAGGAATTCCATTCCAACCTATATAAGGTCAGTCATCCAATGGCTATAAGCAGGCTCTGAGTCAGCATCTACAGAAACAATAATTAATATTATTTTGTATAATTCAGTACTACTCTACTTTTAAACAATGTTCTTTCATGTACTCATGTGTATTGCCTATAATTCAGGTTCACTACTAATCATTCTATAAATATTGTGTGTACACATCTTTGTATATCATATATTCATAACTGTAGAAGGTGTCATGGTAGATTATTCACTGGACCAAATTAACTTCTTTAAAACAAAGTAATTATTATTATTATTATTATTAGTAGTAGTAGTAGTAGTTGTAGTAGTAGTCATAGTAGTAGTATATCCTATAATATGTCCCTTTTTTATGTTGTAAGTTTGACATCAAATTTTGCTGTTTTTGTTAAAAAGAAGATTTTATTTACAGTTTTCTTTTTTATTTTAAGCAGTGGTGGCCATATTTGATGGTGAATCATAAGTGTCTAAAAAAACATTTAAAGACCTTTGTGCCAGGAGGTTCTCGGTTAAATTTGGTCAAATTCTGTTTAGCAATTATGTAGATAAAGCTGTTTAAAAGGTTTCTTTTCATTTTTTAGTGAAAGTGGCTTTTTTCTGAAGTGGACTGCCATCATCTGAACAACATTTCTAGGCCATTATGGTTAGATGCTCTCTGTCAAATGTAATCAAATGAAGCTGCATGTTTTGGGAAAAGGAACCTGTGTCAGGTTTTTCTAATAACAACAATAATAGATCTTGCATTGGCATCTTGCATTGGCATCTATTATGGAAAAATTGGAAAGGACTGGATGACAGAATCCTTTTTTAAAATTTGGTGCAAACTGACCAGGAAGGTTTTGAGATGCAGTTGAAACCAACAATATGTCGACAGATGATAAACAAAGCAATGCTTGATGAACACAGGGCCATATCATATGCTCACCGGCCCAAATGAGCTAACTAAATGGTTCTCTCTTTCTGCATTCATTGTTTGGCTTGGAAATCAGTGGTTGGGTACAAGTCTTTGCATGTAAATGTGTGATCAAATAAATGCATATTATAGGGTTTAATTCTAGACGCTTGAATATACTTCATAATTAAAATAAATTTTCTGTTTAAACAAAAACAATGTATATATCTACATGTATGTATGTATATATATTCTTTGACTCTTACTTATTATTTGTTCACTATAAACATAAAGTAGATGGAAAAGAAGCAATATGGGACATAAAAATTATTTATCTTAGACAGAATAATAATTTCTGTGATATTATAAATCAACTCTAAAAATAATGTTGCTATCACTAACACACTAAAAGCTGTTTCTACTCCCTTTGCTACATAAAATATTGAGTTCCAAAAGTACAAAACTCTTGAAAAATTGATTTTATCAAAGTAGTCTAAATTTTCCATTAGATTACAGTTTCACTAAATGTTTGAAAAGTTATTTTTATCTCTGGTTGCAGTATTTTTTTCAATGCGAAAAACCATTAAGACTGTAAAGATGATGGCTACTTAAAATAAATTGAACCAAAGAAACAATGGGTCAAGAGCTCCAAGTTAATCATGCAATTAGTTTTACAATTAATTACCAATATATGGTGGTCCCTCACTATAACACTATTTGGGGGAGTCATAAATGTACACCTTGATATAGGTCAAAAATTTTTAAACTATGGGTCTTGACCCACTTGTGAATCATGGGTGTGCTGCAAGTAATATAGTAACCTACATAATATACCTTTTTGTGAGCACTGAGTGCAAAAAGTTCAAGAACTGTTGATATAGATGATATTATCTTATAATGAGGTAGCCTATACAGAATTCAACCAGTAAAATTATATCCATTATAGTGTTATATCAGAGACAGTGTTATACTGAGGTAATTTACACAGAATGATATAATTCAAGCAGCAAAATTGTATCTATTATTTACAAGTACATTATAGTTATATATCAGAGACAGTGTCATACTGAGGTGTTTTACAGTGAGGAACCACTTGTACTATGCACACCCAAAATCATGGACCCAGATCTGTCAGTGAATACCAATGAACAGCTTGGACCCTGATGCACTGATATGTAACTTGACAGTAGATCCAGGTCTACTCTACTTATAGTTACATGATAACTATGCTTTGATGACTACTGTACATCAAATAGATTTGGAAATTAGTCTAAACAGAGAGTAAAAAAACCCAGAACTACACTCATTTCTCACTGAAACTGAGGAAACCTTCACAAAAATGTTCCTGCTATCCATAACTTTTGTTTATCTTTACATTTTTATTGCCAATACAAATTAGTTGAATAAGTGCTAGTCTGGTTTTTAGATTAATTAAAAGAAGTATTTTCTTGCTAGTTAAGTGCTGTAAATCAAGATATTTTACATATCATTAGATTTTCCCATATTTAATAAATGCCCTATATTTGTAATGTAACATTTTCATCCATTTATGATTGTCTGAATGTTTCCATGATGAAAAACATTTCTTTTAAATTCTTTTTCCCAGGTACCATCTTTACACTGCACTGCACACTTACAAAATAATTATTTAATTAAATTTCCTGAAGACAGAGTTCATCATAAACAAATACACATCAATGTTGCACCTGGGATCCCAAACACAGGTGACACTATTTTCCCTATGCTCCAAAATTTGGGAAACATATTTTACAGGGATAAATAAAACACATAATGCATTAGTAACACTAAAATGAGATAATCTTATTTGCAATGACAGTTTTGCTACCTGAATCTCTTTGTCATCTGCTTTACACTATCATATGTTCCTTGGAAATGTACATTATTGTAATCAACATTTTACCACATCCTCAGGTAATTCATGGATACATTAACAGGTTTGAATATCTCATTAACATGAAATGAGGTGCACGATGGAAGCTTACGTTCTGTATCTTGCTCTGGTTAAACTACATTGTTCGCTCATTATCTACCAGCATTTGCTATAATAAGTATCCATTATTTTCTGAACTATATTTCTTCTCAAAATTAATAAATCATTTATTGAATGATCAACTGTATATTTACATTATTTATAACTGCATTATAGTGTGATATCTGAGACAGTTTAGATTCTTTTGTCATTAATTCAACCTCAAAATAAATTTAATTTTCATGGCCATGGGTGTAATTTAATTTCAAAAATATTTTTCACTAGTGGCTGTCAAAGATTTTAATTACAACTCAGTCAACCACCACAACCTTAAATGTTTTCATTGCTTACATTTTTAAAAGGATATTAATTTCCATCTTACATTTTTCCATCACCTTTAGGGACTCTGGCCATTGCTAGTGCCAATTCAGACATGAATGGATATCCACTAAAGAAAAGTTGCTAATGTAATTTTCATGTTTTTTTATAATGAAAACCCAAGATCCTGTGCTCAAGGTGGGCAACTGGTTCTCATTGACCTTGACATCTGGTTTATGTATGCAATCTGGAGCTAAACTTACTGTAACCTTGACCTTTGGATCCCAAAATATACAGGTTTCTTTCTTACCCTAAGTGTAAACCATCCACAAAGCTTGATTAAGGAACTTACTCTGAACAAAAGTTATTTGCAAAACTAATTTTTGTCCAAGTCAAAATGAACCTTTACCTTCGACCTTTTAACATCAACATCAACAAGCTTTTTAATTGCCTTTAAGTGCAAGCCCTCCACAAACTCTGGCCATCATACATGGTCTGGAACTGAAGAACAAAAGCCATTTTTCTTCTTTCAGTCACAGTGACATTGACCTTTGACCCCCAAATCAACATGCTTCTTGGTTACTAAAATTGTAAATACAATTCATAAACTTTGGGTGAAGGTACATGATCAAAAGTTTTTGTGCATAAATCTTTTTTTTTTAATTTTCAGCCAGTGACCTTGACCTTTGACCCCCCAAATCAAAAAGCTTCTTCTATACTCCAAGTACAAACCATCATCAAAAGTTTAGTTGAGGTCTAAAATGCATGACTAATATTATTGGGCAGAAACTCTGACTTTTGGACTAAAAAATTAAATACATGGGTTTCTTCCTTAACCAATGTGTAAGCCAGCCACAAAGATGGTAAAGGCAGTTCATGTAAAACTAAAGTGATTGTGTAGAAAAATAAAGGTAATAGACTTTTGTTTGGATAGATATATGAAAATATGGGCAGGCATTATAGTAAGATATACTCTGCCTTTGGATGCGTTTTTACAAATTGATGATAAGAAGTCTTTCTAACATGTAAATAAGTTCATTTTCAAAACAAGTATCAAATTATCTTAAGTTTACAGTGAACTATACTTTTATAAATGTATCCTCTCTGTTTTTATTTAAATTGTAATAAATCTGTTGGTTATTTATTAAGATAGACCATTCTAAAACTTATCTTTTCTATGTCAGAGACAGAAATACATCATTTGTGAACAGAGATCAAAGGGGTGATTGTTCTTTTGCATTGGTTTTAGTTTATATAAAAAAACTGTTATCTTTTACAATTTCAGTCTGTGTAATAGTTACAAATGAGTGCAAGATCTGTAATATTCTTCATTATGCCTTCCTGTTCAAAATGCTGTATTACTTCTTTTTTATCTCTAAGATATTTTCTCCATATTTTAAGTGTTGTAAGAAAAGAATGATGAAAATGGGTTCAAAATAATGAATGCCGGATGAAACTCACACATGTACTTTGTTATTAAAACTTGGTAAGAGAGGCCCCATGATAAGATTAAAATGTAGTCTCTATCAACCAGACTCTTATGTGATGCCATGAGATCTTTGCCATATGTAGATTTCATAACACCAGAACGTGACTTTCCCAAAAATTGGAAAAGCGACTTCACTGGCTGATGGAATGAGGACTTCCATCATTGTGATAGCAAAATGACTTCAGGTTTCACATATATATTAACATTTTGATTCTAAATTTTATCACTGAAAGTTTTCCAATATTATTTTGGTTTGAGTAAAGGTTTCTTGAAACATTTTGAGATGGGAGAAAGGCCATTAAAATTTCACTCTACAAACTTTTACTAAATCACCTTCTATCTGTAACAAAGGTCAGTTGTTGTTTTTGGTTTAACATCATTTCTCAGCACAAGATATGGCAGCCAGTATAATTAGTGTAGGAAAAATCCAGGAAAACCCTGGTAAGAACCACCAACCCTCCGGGAGCTACTGACTTCTTTCTCATACACCTGCATTGGCCGAGCCCAAGACTTGAACCCACACAGACAGAAGTGTAACATTGTATCATACCCTCCTATCTCCTATATCAAAGCTCTCACGTAGCCATGCAAGCATCTGGTTGAATGAGATTAAATCAAAATGGTGGTAAGAACAAGACAACATTTGTGATATAATGGGAAAAAATATCATTTAGGTAATACCTGGTTGTGCATAGACAGTGCTTACATCCAGTTTATAGATACCAAGTGCTTTGTTGGACCTGAGAAGGCGACCAGACTGGCAAACCTAGTCACCATGAGAGATAAGAAGAAGAAGAGGGATAGGAAAAAAAATCTTAACAGGTTTACTGTAGACATGCAAATTGATTGAATTAAAAAAGACAGCCTGGAAAATCAACTCCTCTGCTCCTAAAAATTCCAAGAAATTAGCACAGTAAAATGCAAATAATACAAAATTATCAGGGTTTTTTATACATGGAAGTAATTCCATACCTGTTCCAAAATACATTTTTGAAGAAAATATTTGCTTTGAATTATCTTTCATAAAATTTCAATAGTGTATTTTACATTCAAAATGTCACCTAAGATAGGATCTTTTGGAAAGATGGTGAAATACAGTGTCAGATACTATGTAAATTTGACGTCTGGAATACACACTGTATACTTTTCCTGATAATTTTGTTTCTTCATGTAACAAAATCAAAAATATACTGTTAAGTGTACCAGTTTTGGCAAAAATCAAATTATACAAATTATACAATTACCGGTACTATAACGTTTTCCCCAATCACCCAAGTCAGTGTTTTCACCACTACATTTTGTCAAAATTTGTAGTAGTAGACTAGAATTATTAAATCATGGGTCAGAACTTTTAGCAGTGGACTACAATTATTATATCTTTGAACCAATCAGAGAAAGGGCTATTGTCGGAAATTGATGAAATTAGTACACTGGCACCAACACAATGTAATACAGAAGTGAAACCAGAAGGTTTCTTCTGGGGTTTAATTTTGAGTGGGATGAGATTCCTTTTGCTGAAAATGATGCACTTTATCTGTGTTCACTAAAAAAATGTACTATTTTACATAGAAAATGAGGACTCTAAACGAACAATCTGAGGATCCTCCGGATCTGCCACTCATATACTATCATCTCTTTGAAAAGAATGAAACTAAGTAGAGGGCAAAAGTCTTACCCATCTCAACTAATTATTAATTAAGTAATTAAAATGAAACACTACTCAAATTAAACTAGTTTAATTTCTGGTAATTCTGGGGGAATGTACCACCATATACAAATAAATACAATTAAATATTCACATCTGTGCATTTCCATGAGCTTGGTAGCATATTGCAAATGTGTTGTGTAATTATGCAATGCAATAATGCAGTGTAGAGAAATACTGCACAGTCTGGGAAATGCAGTTTGGAGAAATACTGCAGTGAAAAGCTATAGTAGTATAGTACAAAATGAGTATATAATATTTCAAATTCTAAGACAGACTGAAATAATGCACATGGTTAATACTTTGCAAAATTTCAAGAAATATCAGTCCAGACCCCTGAAGCAAGATCTCCACATAGAGAGGAAAATGAAGTCCAGCCCTGTAAACAAGTCTACTTTAAATCAGATTTGCATTGGTTTTTTCACTTTCTAGTTCTTGTTTTTAAAAAAATATTTTCCTCCTCATGTTTTTTTAGATTCAGTTGACCTTTTAATTTTGTGGAAAGTTTAGTTCCATGAATTTGTAAAACAACAAATAGAAACATCTCATCTGATGTAAACCTGTTTGCAAACTGATAAAGATATATATATATATATATATATATATATATATATATATATATATATATATATATATATATATACTGGTTTATAGAAACTTTATTGTCCTAGAACTGAATAAACATGAGGGTTTATTTGTGAGCACATAAAGAAGTAATCTCAGTCTTTCATACCAAATAAATTCCAGTCAACTCAATGTGTTTGAAATATTTTCATAATTTACACACAACCAGCCCCCAAGGAGGCAAACATGAAAGACCAAATAATAGTTGCCACTGATTTTGATGATATAAACCTATTTTTCAGAAATCATATGAGAAGTATAGTCTTTAGTGAGGTAACAAGCCAATCCGATGCAGAATTGCATATATCTTGTCCATTATCAAATTCACCATCCATCTTGATGACATTTAACCAAATTGATCAAAATATAATCTGATACAGAAATCATTTAAGCACCAAAAAATTCTACCAATCAGATACAGAAATCATTTAAGCACTGAAAAATTCTACCAATCTGATACAGGATTACCATATTATTATCTGTGGATCTTGCTCATAATCATACTCATCCAAGAGCTTGATGATATACGCCTATTTACCAAGTTTGATCAAAAGCTCTGTTTTTAATAAGATTCTGAATAAACTTGGCTAAAGAGTGGTATGAAGCAAGTTAATCAGATACAAAATCACCTCATTAATATGCAAAGCTCTTACTCATAATAAACATCTGTTGCATATTTTTATAATATAAACTTATTTACCATGTTTTACCAAAACTGGATAAGAAATACCATCTTACAAGCTTAGCCAATCATGCATGATAACTATATTAATATGCTCTTTTCATCTGAAAATCTTGATGACACAAGCTATAATTCCAAGTTTGATCAAATCTGGACTATAAATATGGATCAAACAATATAACCTCCAGTGACAAGAAGAACAGTCAATATAATGCAAGATCATGTCATTATTATTTGTAAATCTTGTTCATTATTGAAATCATTCATGATCTGGATAATATAAACCTTATTTCAAGATCTAAAATATGGCCTCCAGGGTATTAACATTGAATTGTTGATGGCTGGATAATGGACCAGGGCCATACCATAAATTTACCTAGTCTTATGGTCTCCAGGGTATTAACATTCAATTGTTAATAATATGGACAATGGATCAGATTCATACCATAAGTTTATTTAGTCTTATGACCAGATAAGCTAATAAAATATTCAAAAAGAAACTAGAATATTTGTAATAAGGCAGGAAAATAAGTGTCACATCAGTCTTGGTTGAACTTTCAAAAAGCTGCACAAAATAGGCAAATATTGCAAGTGCAAGAAGGTTATAGCAAACGTATAGATAATGAAGTAGTCTGACTGCAGAGGAAGCTGTAGTATTAGGATGCTGGAAGAAAGACAAAACTGTCTGCAATTAGACTTCAGTAGGTCACTCATTTGAAGAAAAACTCATTTTCCCACTATTTCACTGTGATTTTAAAATCCTTATATGTAAAGGTACATGTCAATAAATATTTACCTAGGTTTATGACATATCTATATTATATTGTACAAAATAGATTCTTAATAGTGTATGTCACATTAAAAATATTGAAAACAAAAATGTAACAGATTACAACATGACAGATTTTTATATCTCATATATATGAAGATACTGTCATTGATCCAAGTATCCAGACACTAAAAAAATCATTATATTTCTGTCAGAATAATTAATTTAGTACATGATATCATTTGATAACATAAAGACTGTTTTTGACAACGGAATGTATCACTGAAATAATATACATCTATTAAAATTATCCTACCTCTAAAAATCTGAAAGATGTTCCGTATTTTTCTTGAATAATGCTTGAAGCAATCTAGACACAAAGCCTCCAGATATGGCAATCATTACCATAAATATTGAATGAAGTCAAATCGCTTAGACTGGTTCATGAATTTAAATGTGAAATTCCATTTTCTGAACTTCAATCATATGTATGAAAACTATATCCCAAATGAGATCACAAAGAGGAAATATACTACAGAATAATGATGAGACTACAAGAACTTGTTAAACTCACATGAGATGTTGACTACTTTATCAGAAATAAATGTAAACCCAGTTTAATTTAATGGAAAAGGAAAACAAAAATAAAATAACCTGCATGCAAATTTAATTGCTTTATAACACCCAAGTTGATCCATTTAGTGAGAATTAGGATTGATATGCATGACTGCTTTGTTTCCCTTTGTTAAGCTCTCCAGCACTAAGCAGTAAAGATAAAAGAAGCATGTGACTACATATTGGCTTCCTGTAATGCTGATAACCCTTGCTTTTAAATTTATTAAAGTGATTAATTAATTTCATTAACTGTCTAAAGATGAGAGGTTGTGTTTCTTTTATCTTTACCTTTAAAATGTTTGCAGTTCAGTGGGATCTGCTTAATCCTGCGTTCTGAAGAATGTCATCTATTTTTATTGCTGCCTAGTGACAAAACCTTCAGTAAATACAATGTAATAATAATGGAAATCACATCCTGGCTCTTTACTGCCAGCTTCTGAGTACAGGTTAAACATATATTAGTTTTTTGGTGTTTGGATACTTTTATACCTTTAAAATTGATCACAAATTGTGGAAAGTTCAACTATTTGGGTATATACAGGAGTTATATTGTACTAATTCATGAATTTTTAAAAATAAATCCAGAAACAATACTTGTCTTTTGCATATTCTATGGAAGGGATTGTATTAAATTAAGCACCCACAACATTATATAGTACTGTGAATTGTGAACCAAGCAGAAAAATGAGTTTTCCTTAAAAGATTTAACAGTAAGTGGAAGAATACAGTTTAAAGTGATCAATTTGCATCTACCATGAGCCAAGTAAATAGTTCCGACATCAATCTTGAAGGCTCCAACAAGGGTCCCAGATCTCAGGAAGTTACGAGAATGGAGAACCTTAATATCCAAAGCAAAACAAGAAATTTTTTGAATTACTAATTTTAAAATTTTTGTTTCTCACTTTAGCTTCTGAGCACAGAAACCATCCTAGATATTTCTGAGAAACTCCAACATTCCCAAGTTTGGTGACAAAAAATTATTATTTTTAAGTCAACATGTTCACAAGATACTTGTAAGTGCAGCAAAAAATTCTTTGTCATGGCATTTGACAACCTTGATCCTGATAAGGACAGAATATCTATAATAATAATAATAATAATAATAATAATAATATTAATGCTTTATTTAAAGAGGGTGACTCATTAGTCAAGGACTATTCTCCCTTGAGGCCCTCTTAAGGAGAGTACAACAATGCACATTAGATGAAGATAGCAATAATTACAGTTTATTTTAACATATTTAGTATTAAAATACTAAATTTCATTATCTATTAGAAACACATACATGCTCATATATCTCTTCTTAAACACTATAATATTTTCAGCAGATTTTACATGTAGTGAAAGCTTGTTCCACAGAACTGTACCAGAGTATTGGAAGCTCTTTTTAAATTGCTCTGTTCTTGGATTTGGTGCAATAAGGTTTCCATGTAATATTGATCTCAACTGGTATTGTGTTGAAAAAGGCCTGAATAAGTCCTGAAGATACTCTACACAATATATATATATATATGTTTTGTTGTTTTTGTTATAGGTTTAAAGCCATTTTTCAGCACAAGATAGGCTATACATGGTGGCCAGTATTAATGGTGGAGGAAGAACTTGGGAAAACCCCAAAAAGAACCACCGACCCACAAGAAGCTACCGGCAAGCTTTCACACATACCCACATTGGCCGAGCTCGAGACTCAAACCCACGCAGACAGAGGTGAGATTGCAGTGATCCGTAACAGTGAGTGCTTTAGACCACTCAGCTACTCATGGCCCTATATATATATATATATATATATATATATATATATATATTACAAATTGGTTTAAATGATAAAAGTCAAGTAAGTAGTGATAACAAGATTTGGGAAGGCAGATCAACATTATTTTCATTTTATTCCAGGTAGACATCATAAGTCATTTGAGTATAGATACAACCAGTCATTGTAAAGAGGTAGTGACAAGATTTTCATGTTAGCCTGAACTGTGGCCACATTGGATGTCAGATTAGCACCAATTAATTTAGGACCATACAAAGTCTTTTAGTGAAAATGCCAAGTTGATGCAACTATCCATTCAGGAGGAGTAGAGATAGTAATACTATCACAATGGATGCAATGGCAGTCATATTGGATGTCATAGTGGCAGTGTTTCCATTCAGAGCCAACCAGACACTGTAGGAAGTCTTGTAGTGTTGCTATTAGGAGTAAAGATAAGATTTTCAAGATGGCAACTTTGATGACCACATTAGATGTCCAGTTTCAATTAGGACCAGCACGAATTTATAACAAGTCTTTAAGTGAAAAGCCATGTTGATATGATCATCCATTCAGGAGGAGTATCAATCACAAGATAGTCAATATGGCTGCTTTGGTGGCCATACTGGATGTCAGATTAGCACCGTTTTCATTTAGGACTAACTGCACATCATACAAAATCTTTACGTGAAAACCCCATGCCAATATCACAGTCTATTCACATGAAGTAGTGATCATAAGATTTTCAAGATGGTGCCATGGTGACCATTCAGTATATCTCAGCAGCTTAATTTTTCTTTAGGACCCTCTAGAGACCCTAAAAAGTCTTAAAGTGAAACCCCATGCTGACAATATCATCCTTTCTGAAAATGAGCAAATAACAAAATTTTAATATTTTCTATGTGGCAGCAATACTGGATGTCAGATTGGCACCATTTTCATTTTGGATCAACTAGACATTATAAGAAGTCTTTAAGTGAAAAGCCATGTTGATATGATCATCCATTCAGGAGGAGATAGTCAATATGGCTGCTTTGGTGGCCATACTGGATGTCAGATTGGCACCATTTTCATTTTGGATCAACTACACATTATAAGAAGTCTTTTAGTGAAAACCCATGGTCAACATAACCATCTGTTTACAAGTAACAATACTAAAACGATTTTCAAGACAGTACAAACAAGATAATGAATAACAAACTTACCATAAGAGTTATAATCTTGTCAAACAGCATTGCTGGTGCCATATGGAAGTCAAATACAAAATACTGAAATAGATTAATGTAAAAACATTTATGTTGAACAATACTGGGCAATATCAAGAATTCTAGCAGCTAAATTAAAGATCATATTTGTAATATAAGTATCACTTTCCAAGTGTTTGTCTATTTATAAGTCTGTCTGTCTACTGCTTTCTCTCTCTGTTCCTCTCATGGTGCATTTAGCAAAACATGCATGTAATTGGTAGGACTGTAGGCATGTTGGACTGGACAACTTGAGTGGTAGAGGACCTGTCTAGAGTTAGAGATGTACAGGGTTTTAAACCCCAGTCTCCAACTGTGAATTTGTCCCCGCTACATTTGGTATTGCTGATAGGATTCCACTTATCTGCTTCCATCCGACTAGGGAAGATGCAGTTAAGTGGAAGTTGGACCTTCAGACACTCAGATGTGTCTCAAACAGGCAGGGAGAAAGTGTAATGGGTAGGACTGGGCAAGCTGGCTCAGACAGCTCAAGTGGTAGAACACCTGTCTAGAGATAAGGAAGACTCAGGTTTGTGTTCCAGTCTGGCAGTGAATGTTTCTCGCTACATTTGTGGTTGAAGAGCAATAATCTCATCCAAGTCATGTCTTACATTTGTGGTGGAAGAGCATTAATCTCATCCAAGTCATGTCTTACAATTGTGGTGGAAGAGCAATAATCTCATCCAAGTCATGACTTTAACATTCCATGCATCTTTTGCTGTGCATTATTGATCAAGTCTCATGTCAATCTTTTGCTGTGCATTATTGATCAAGTCTCATGCCAATATTTTGCTGTGCATTATTGATCAAGTCTCATGCCAATCTTTTGCTGTGCATTATTGATCAAGTCTCGTGCCAATCTTTTGCTGTGCATTATTGATCAAGTCTCATGCCAATATTTTGCTGTGCATTATTGATCAAGTCTCATGCCAGTCCTATGTCAGTCCTGTGGTGGGTGCAATTTTTGTCTCATAGTTTGAAATAAAGTCAAAAAACTTCAAGTGACTGTAATTTTACTGCATGACTTGATCTGCAACATAGGCATGAAAACACAACTCATTTTCATCGCAGCAAGAGATCACGTCATCATTACAACATGAATGAATTGGCAAAAGTTTGGTACATAATTTTAGACAGAAAAAAGTGTAATGAATAATTAAAAGATGAAAATTCAATAAGAATTATGAACTTACATTTTAAGCAATGAAATTACAGGCTGAGACACTATTCTTCAAATACATACATGTTCTATTTGACAAGTGTTCAATATGTGACTGACTTTCATATGACAATCAACAGAGACTGAAGTCAAGAAATATTACAAAACAAGCACACAGCCTTGGAATATTCTTTTATCAAATTTACAATAAAAGTAATCAATTAAACATTTATATGTGGTCAGGAAAAATATAATAACAATCTACCTGCAATATAGATATGAAAACAAGACTAGATTTCAACACAGCAAAAGATCACATCTTCACTACAACATGGCTGAATAGCATATTCACAACACGAAAGTTTTCCCCATGTGCACATGCACATGAAGGGACTAAAGTTAAGGGACTTTACACTTGTTATTTACTGGATGACTCATACCAACCATTGGAAGAAAAGAAAAAGACAATTTCTACTTGTAGTAAAACACTAATATCTGCAACTAATATCTGTTTGGGTTATACATAAATTAATACAAAAAATGATCAAGTTAAAACACTATGAAATGATTAATTTATGAACTTTTTGTATGTATATGATTGTATGTGGTTAATTGGGGGAAAAACACAGAAGTCAAATCATTATTGTGTAGCATCATACACAATAGAATAAAATGAAACCACTATTCATATTGAAATAGCAAAACAGCAGTATTTGACACATTAATTATTGAGTAACCAGAATTATATGCAAATCTGTTTGAGAGACTAAAAATTTATGATTAGGAAATGAAGCCGAAGAATTACAATTCACACCTATTAACTTACTTCATTATAGTATGGACAATTAGTAGATTCCTTCACACTGGTGTATTTCTTCTGGTCTCCAATTTGCACACATACCAATGGATCCATGTTTAATCCAGCCAGCTGACGAGCTTCAATGATTGTGACACATACCTGCGTAAAATAGTAACATTTCCTGTATATACTCACCTATAAGACAAGTCCAACTGCACACTGCAAAGACCCAGATGTGCCTGTACTGTAACAGCAGATCTAGGTCTATGCAGTTTACTAGGAATCAGTAGAACAATATAGACCCTGAGTATAGATGGTGATTCAACAAAAAGTGAAGTTTCATTTCTGTCGACTCTATAAATAAAGATATTTTTGGGGGTATGCAAACATTAGTTTATTATCCCATATGTCCTCTATCATTTTTGGAAACTGAATTTGGATTCCTCATTTATCTGTACAAATAGGTGGGAAACGTGTGCAGGTAAAAAGGATTACACTATATATATATCTATTGGAAGATATATATATATATATATATATATATATATATATATATATATATATATATATATATATATACACACAGATTAAAACTTTGGTCAGCTTGTTCTCAGAGTGGTGAAACAAGTGTAAAATTAGGCCATTTGAGCAGATTTTCTTTTGACGCAAAAAATTAATTTATCTTAGGACTGGCTAATAAGTAACGCTTGATAATCATAACAAAAATTGTTGTAAAAAACATGCTTTTCTCAACATGTACAGTTACAGCCATATACAACAGGTTTACCCTACAGAGGAACAACATGCTATCTAATAATAAAAAAAAAAGTTTAACATGTGTGGAGTTGGAATCAAGACTGTTTCAGAATTCCTTATATATAATAGTTCATGATGATCACACTTCTTTCTGGTATGATCATCTTCAACCACCCAATGACAATTAACGATAACCTCTGGTCAAAAAAGAAAAGAAAACTTGCTAATTTGCAATGTAACAGCTAGCTAAGTGACTTGCCAAGGTAGAATAAAACTTGGTAATTTACACTATAACAGCTAGCTAAGTGACTTGCCAAGGTACAATAAATCTCTCTGCATGCAAGATAAAGATCTATAATTATAAGTAAACCAATTAAAAAAAAAATTAAATTGCTTTATATAAGTTAATCCTTATCCTGTAGGTATTATGACAGCCTTAATCTTTATCATGTAGATATTATGACAGCCTTAATCTTTGTCATTTAGATATTATGAATGCCTTAATCCTTATCATGTAGGTATTGTGACAGCACATTTTTCACATGATTTGAGACCAACATTCCACAGGAAAAACATTATCTGAAAACTTAAACAAGATTTTAAAAATCTTCTGACCTTACATTAGATGCAGATGAAGAGTATAATGTGTATGCGTACAACATGGCAAATCCAAAACTTAAACCTATTGCTGTAATGGTTAGATAATTAAGGCCCAACAGAAAAATTATCAATTTGCTTTAATGGGGATTTACTTAAGGCCCAACAGAAAAATTATCAATTTGCTTTAATGGGGATTTACTTAAGGCCCAACAGAAAAATTATCAATTTGCTTTAATGGGGATTTACTTAAGGCCCAACAGAAAAATTATCAATTTGCTTTAATGGGGATTTACTTAAGGCCCAAAAGAAAATTTAAATTGCTGTTCATATACCAAGAGCCCAATAGAAAAAATTCAATCTCTGTAATGGTTAGATACTTAAGGCCACCCAACAGAAACATTTCAGTTGCTGTAACAATTACATACTTAAGGCCCAATAGAAACATTTCAATTGCTTTAATGGTTAGACACTTAAGGCCCAACAGAAAAAAAATTAAATTTCTGTAATGGTTAGATACTTAAGGCCACCCAACAGAAACATTTCAGTTGCTGTAACAATTACATACTTAAGGCCCAATAAAAATATTTCAATTGCTTTAATGGTTAGACACTTAAGGCCCAACAGAAAAAAATTAATTTCTGTAATGGTTAGATACTTAAGGCCCAATAGAAACAGAATGAGTGATGACCATGTCTCTACTCAATGACAGAATGAGTGATGACCATGTCTCTACTCAATGACAGAATGAGTGATGACCATGTCTCTACTCAATGACAGAAAGAGCAATGACCATGTCTCTACTCAATGACAGAATGAGTGATGACCATGTCTCTACTCTGCTAAAGTCAGAATGAGTGATGACCATGTCTCTACTCAATGACAAAATGAGTGATGACCATGTCTCTACTCAGTGACAGAATGGGTGATGACCATGTCTCTACTCAGTGACAGAAAGAATGATGACCATGTCTCTACTCAATGACAGAATGAGTGATGACCATGTCTCTACTCTGCTAAAGTCAGAATGAGTGATGACCATGTCTCTACTCAATGACAAAATGAGTGATGACCATGTCTCTACTCAGTGACAGAATGAGTGATGACCATGTCTCTACTCAGTGACAGAAAGAATGATGACCATGTCTCTACTCAATGACAGAATGAGTGATGACCATGTCTCTACTCTGCTAAAGTCAGAATGAGTGATGACCATGTCTCTACTCAATGACAAAATGAGTGATGACCATGTCTCTACTCAGTGACAGAATGAGTGATGACCATGTCTCTACTCAGTGACAGAAAGAGTGATGACCATATCTCTACTCAATGACAGAATGAGTGATGACCATGTCTCTACTCTGCTAAAGTCAGAATGAGTGATGATCATGTCTCTACTCTGCTGAGAGTGGCTAGGCAAAAAAGGATTGGCTTCTATAAAGGGTAGTACAGTATTTTTGACTAGACTCTAACTCACCTGAAAATCCTGAGCTTTTAGAGAAAATGGTTCTATTGACTGAGCCTTGGATTTTCTGAAAGTATATAGAATGCTAAACTGAGACACAAAGATCTCAATGCAGAACATATTTGGAAGAAATCTGAATAATTGCTCAATGAAAATGACTATTAAAAATTGGTTAGAATGATTTTCAAATGTTTGAGATATCTTTTAAGATGAGTATTTGTGTAATAAAATACAATCTGTTACTCCATCCTATTTCAGTTTACTTAACATTAAAATGCTTTTATGTTGATATATTGGTTCAATTGTTGAAATTATCATTATTATAACAACTGTACAGTTAATAATAAATATTAAAAAATTTACCACGTCATGATTATATGAGAAGCATTTGAAATGATAGCAAGGTTGATAGATAATGTGTACAGCTCTAGATAAAATAATAAAATAAAATAGAGACAAACAGTCATACATATAATTATATTGTGATAAAGGATATACAATTTATCAAATTTAAAAAAAAATAGTTTATACAATTCTATATAGTGCATTGGTATTAAGGCCATTAGGATACAAAGTATCTAATTTATGAATCCAATAAGTTTCTTTTATGAGTCTATTCATGTCTCCATGCACAATATCTATTCGCATGAAAGAAAAATCAAGTAGAGAGTGATTAATGGTATTAAAATGTGTTTAATTAATAAATATTGGAGTCTCCTAAATTTATCAAATAAAAACAGCGTAAAATCACTTTACAACAATAAACCAATTCTTGCTTATAGAAGACCCAAGAATTTGCAATATTTTCAAATTTGAACTAAACAGGCAGAAAAATAAAAAAACACAATTCTCGTCATCTAAATGCAATAGACACCTGTGCTTTCAATGTGCAAACATAAGAGAAAGTGCTTCTTTCAGTAGCACTAATACAAAAGAGGTATTTTCTCTACGTTATAACAATAACTGCATATCAACTGATGTGATTTATTTGATAACCTGTAAAAATGTAATATGCAATATGTTGGACAAACACTTCAACAAGTTTCTAAGAGAATGAATAATCATCGCTTTCATATAAAAAATTATAGATATCCTCAGTTTTCCTCTAGTATTTCAACACATTTTAATACCAATAATCACTCTCTACTTGATTTTTCTTTCATGCCAATAGATATTGTGCATGGAGACATGAATAGACTCATAAAAGAAACTTACTGGATTCATAAATTAGATACTTTGTATCCTAATGGCCTTAATACCAATGCACTATATAAAATTGTATAAGTGTTTTTTTGATAATTTTTTTTTTTAATTGATCAATTGTATAGCCTTTATAACAATATAATTATATGTATGACTGTTTGTCTCTATTTTATTTTATTATTTTATTGATTCAGGTTTCATGAGAGACTCGTGTATCTTTTAGATCCTCACATACATACATATATATATATATATATATATATATGTGTGTGTGTGTGTGTGTGTGTGTGTGTGTGTGTGTGTGTGTGTGTTATGATGATGCATATCATTTATGACGTTACGTAATGACGTAATTGTTATTTTAAAATATAAAGACGTCATCCGTTTCTTTCAAAATATTTTTTCCTGAAGAAGCGTGTATTAAATGCGAAACTAGTTGCACAGAATTATCGGCGTTTGTGTTGTTTTTTATCCCAAAACGGGAACATTATAAATTGTGATTCAATGCGGAACTGTTGCCATCAGTACAACGACCCCATCTGACGTCATCGCCTTCCATATTGGAACTTCACAGAGATTCGAACCTGGATTCAATTAAAACTGTTTAGTGATAGGACTTATATTTTCAATTTTAGGATAAAATTTTGGATTATATTCACAAATTGTAAGTCCTATTTCATAGTTTTACCTTGTTTTCTAAGGAAATAAATTATTTTGTTAAAATTTACAAAGCTTGTTGGGTTCACTCTTTTCTTTTGTTACTTTTGTACAAGCCTACACATAACAATATAATTTACCAATATTTCAACTTGTAAGTAAAAAGGATTTGACTACAGTATATTTCAGATAAGGGTGGATTGCATATGCTTCAATCGCATATTAAGAAATTTGCTGGATATGTAATTTAATACGTAAAGTAGTGATATATAAATTATTTTTTTTTACCATAATAAATATGCAGCTTTACTTTTCATATAGCAATGGTTGAAATGAAGTTGAATTGCTCATATGAAGGTTTAGTGATAGGAAATTTTCCTTGTAATTTCATCGTATTTCGTTCAGTTGATGTGCATGAGATTTTATTTATCGACCGAAGTTTGTTGTTTTCATGAGAGCGATTCACCATTGTGCCAGTGTAATCGATTAAGATGATAGCTTAAATTATTTTAATTCTTAAATACATTTTTAGTTACAAACTACATATGTTACTGTTGAGCGCTATTAAATTTTTTTCTCTCAATAAACTAAGGAACCTAAAAATCAGAGTTTGGTTTTTCAGTCAAGTTTAAGATATGTATGTACACAGACACATTCATTCGTAAGCAATACAATTACAAAAAATTACACACATCCAGGATGTTGACAGTCGAGGAAACACACGTTACAGTATGATGTCACAGTATCATAAGTCAACGTCTTGAAAATAACATCTTCATTATCTTCTGGCATTTCTAACAAGTGTTCTCCTTCCGATTTAATTTATGCAGTAGTTGGCCATCGAACATGTTTTTACTGGAATAAATTGACACGGCCTGTTCATAAAGGTTGTTAGGAATTATGTCCGCCGTGAAGGTTTTTGGATTAGACTTGTATTCGCCATCATTTATGATCTGGCCGTCTTCATCTGCATAGTGTTTGGTATACTGATATGGTGTGACGCTAATTCTTCCTCGTATTCCATTTTTGATCATATGCTAACAGTTTTGTTTCAACTCGTGTAGGCTTCGAACATGCGTCATGAGCTAAAGCGGGAACAATGAAATAACGTGTGGGGTCAAGTTTGTAGCCTTTCGTCCATACGTTTCTCAACTTATTAAAATTGACCAATCCGGTGGTCTAGTGGTTAGAGTGTCCGCCTCGGATGGGGGAGGTCGCGGGTTCGAACCTCGGCTGAGTCATACCAAAGACTTACAAATGGTACTTACAACTGCCTCGCTTGACGCTCAGCATTAAGAGGTTAGTTTTAGGACTGGTCGGGCTGATGTCAGGATAATGTGACTGGGTGGGACATCATGATACATGTCTGCGGCGTGATGCCCCAGTGCTAGACATCACTACAAGCTGCAGACATCGTAGCGATATGACTAAAAAAATTTTAAAGCTACTTTAAAAATCCAAATCACACACACACACGCACACACTTATTAAAATTGTCTCGCAACAATAGCATGTCTTTTTTACGTAATATTCATGAAGATTTCCAAGTATTTTCAGGACGAACGTACTAATATCGTCCTTTGATTAATCTGAAATTAATTGAGACGAGTAAAAAGATTGTATAGACTGTGCATTAATAGAGACGAGTAAAACCATTGTATAGGCTGTGTATTAATAGAGACGAATAAAACCATTGTATAGGCTGCGTATTAATAGAGACAAGTAAAACCACTGTATAGGCTGCGTATTAATATATACGAGTAAAACCATTGTATAGGCTGTGTATAAATATAGACGAGTAAAACCATTGTATAGGCTGTGTATAAATATAGAAAAGTAAAACCATTGTATAGGATGTGTCTTAATGGAGACAAGTAAAACCACTGTATAGGCTGCGTATTAATATATACGAGTAAAACCATTGTATAGGCTGTGTATAAATAAAGAAAAGTAAAACCATTGTATAGGCTGTGTATAAATATAGAAAAGTAACACCATTGTATAGGATGTGTCTTAACAGAGACGAGTAAAATCATTGTATAGGCTGTGTATTAATAGAGACAAGTAAAACCACTGTATAGGCTGCGTATTAATATATACGAGTAAAACCAATGTATAGGCTGTGTATAAATATAGACGAGTAAAACCATTGTATAGGCTGTGTATAAATATAGAAAAGTAACACCATTGTATAGGATGTGTCTTAACAGAGACGAGTAAAATCATTGTATAGGCTGTGTATTAATAGAGACAAGTAAAACCACTGTATAGGCTGCGTATTAATATATACGAGTAAAACCAATGTATAGGCTGTGTATAAATATAGACGAGTAAAACCATTGTATAGGCTGTGTATAAATATAGAAAAGTAACACCATTGTATAGGATGTGTCTTAACAGAGACGAGTAAAATCATTGTATAGGCTGTGTATTAATAGAGACGAGTAAAACTATTGTATAGGCTGTGTATTAATAGAGACAAGTAAAACCATTGTATAGGCTGTGTATCTGTCTTATTAAGTCTTGAGAATCTGTCCCCGTATTCATAAGGATAAATGTCATTTCTCAAATATTTATGTTGCAAATGTTGCAACCAACTCGTAGTTTCAGTGAAAGTGAGAGTTTCGTCGTTTAAATTCTTTCTTAATTGTTCCAACGATCGCTTCATTATTCTAAAGCAATCAAGAAGCCTAATTGTCCTTTTAACTGTCGTTTCACGTCCCTAATTCAAGAATCTAATGACTTTGAAATCCTTGCTGAAAGAAATATATTTCTCCATGTTATCCGGAATGATTGTTAACTCCTGATCGGGTACTTGTATAAGTAATTCCTTGATGAATAGATAACTATGATAACCTGGCAAGTTATTACTGAATGGTATATATGGTAATACTGTATATTAAAAATTCATATTGCAGTTGTTATGAGGAGGACCATAGGATATATGAATCAAAATTCATGGTCTCGATCTTTATTACACAGTGGTACCAAAAATGTCTTTCACATATTGCAAATGCTGGTTGACTTAAAACGTTTGTCGTCTTCACCGGTGAACATCACAGGTTTAGCATTTTCAGCATTTAATCAGCGTGAAACTAATTTTGCGATTTTACTTATCGCAAAGTAAAATATTTGAATGCAATCTCTGCCTCAGTAAACATTCCCTCTACATGTATTTGAAGTAAAACAAAAAACCATGTGGAATGTGTTTTTGTGTTTTTCATTAGGTCGGTTATAACTTATGGTGGCTTAACCAATATAAACTCAAATTCGCAGTAAATCACAAATGAAAACTTTAGATGATGCTTCTATTTCTTTAAATGTTTAGATGGATTTTTTTCCATATACTTTTTGGTTATTTAGCCGATCCTAGTCTATCAGGCATTGGAGTTTGTTAGAGTTTATTTATATTTCAGCGATATTTCGTCGCAATTTAAATTCAGTTTATGCACAAAAGCTAATTAGAAAGAACGAGTCATAGATACGACACAAAAAGCTGATAGATTTCGTAACACAGTGTAGACAGATATTCAAAGCTCTCTGTTCAACAGATGAAAATTTTGAACCTGTTTAGTATTCTGTTTTTCCCTTGCAAATCACCAATAAATCGTGTATGTTTAGTCCTTTATTTCAGGACTACTTATCATTTATGAAATGTATATTGTGTGAAGTAAAGAAATTACTAGTTTCTAGTAAATATGTGTCAACAACAACGTGATGAAGTAGCAGCTTACTCTGCAAAGCAGACTAGTTGCTGTGTACATTTGTTTTAAAAAAAAAAAGCATTGTGTGCAGTCCAGAACTCCCACTGTGTACACTACTTGCAGGCATAACGTTTCGACATATGGAGAGCGATGGCCGTTCATACTATGTATGTATGTAAGTATGTATGTATGTAAACATAGTTTTGAACATTTCATAAATTGTAATTA